>CM068551.1:14544443-14609410 GCA_035048495.1 Euptelea pleiosperma | reverse complement strand
TGTGGTTTCTTTAATTATTCTAGTAGGTTATAATGATATCTCACAAAAAGAATCATTTTTAAATCGACTCATCTCTCTCACCTCTCCATAATTTCTTTAGCATTTCAGTAATTTTTAGTTGTTTATTTGCGCTAACTCAACCCGTGTGCGGATACGATATCCAACCTACGACTGTGCAAGTACTAATTCTGCAGATAAAAGAATTGGATCACAAATACTGTTGATTTAGGGTTATTCTCTCAACGACGAAAAAACCCTACATTCATAGCATGCTTCCGAAGTTACACAAATTCAAGATCCATAACAGAAATTACATAATTCTACAATATACAAATGCTTATGGTAGATACTATATAATGACAAATCACAATCAATACATAATTGTCACAGAATTCTTTCTCTAGTTCCTACGTAATATGTAATTAAACAAATAGTACTTTAAGCAAATATATGATAAACATGATATGTTAAATTATTATTTTATTTAGGTTGCGAAACAAAATATATGTTGACTCATTACATTACATCATTTTTTTCAGATGTAATAACGTTACATCAGATAGTATAATCTAGTATACCATATCACATCCAAGGTTTTAAATTCTGGTGTATACTTCAGTTAGCTCGGATATGAAAATCATAGAGAAACATAAAAAACACGCATTGATAATTTAGGAAATGATAAAAGTATGAATAACACTGATAACCCATTATAAGATACTTGCATGTTGATGCAAGTATCTTAAGATTCTTAACAGTCAGGCTAACATATTTAATTGTTCATAATCAAATCATTTTTTTGATAATCGAATCATGAAAGTATACAAAGCAAAAACCAGCTGCTTTACTTCATCAGGAGGTCAAAAGCACATGGACATATGACTTACAGGTCTCTTGTTTTTTCTTTCTTTTTTTAATTAATCAAAATACATTTTTTGACATATATAATTTTTAATTATACAAGTTAACCTACACATGTAATGTACTTTTTGGAGTTCACATATATAATAGAAGACTATGTAATAGCTTCCCCGGTTGCATTTCTTATTTTCTCATTTACAAGTAATTTATTAATTTCAATACATTATTCATAATTATTATTTATTCTTACATATACTTTAGCACACAAATAAAAAGATATTTTTGTGGAATGAAAACATTCCAGTATCATTTCTTTTTGGTCCTTGTGAAAAAGGAAATATTTTAGTTATGTGGAAACATGGGTTGAAATTCAATATATTGACCAATGCACACGTATATCCCTAATATGCTCGTGTGTTATAGGACTTCCACTTCCCCACTCAGATGTGCCTGCTCCGCTGGGCAATTCAACTACAGACCTTTGAAGAGCAAATTACTAGATGACCAACACCAAAAAAACCTTTTTACCCAAACTCAGACAATCAATAAGAACGTGTCATATAGCAGATAGAATTGTCTAGCATAAAAAATAAACCACAGAGAAAGCTTGAAATTATAGTATATCAGTTAATCTAGAATCAGTAATAGAAAATGACAATCCAACTTTTATAACATGGACAAGTATATTCAGACGTAGAATATCAGTTTTTCTTCTGTCAATCAAAGATCCCGTGGTAAGTGACATAAAAAGAGGCTTGAAATAAATCAGTTTCACTGTAAGCACCATGGCCCATGAAAATGTTGAAAAACAAGTTTAACGCCTTTCATGTCAAAGAATCAAGTTACACAAAAGAAAAATGTAACTCACAGACAATCATCTTACCATGTCATCGTCACCCATTGCAGATAGTAAAGCTGGAAGGATGGTCCCAAGGTGCAAGTTAAGGCCAGATAATGCAACTTCTGCTAAGGCTCCCAGAGCATGTGCATTAAAGGCACTGGAGATATTGCAAAAACTTTAAGCACTAATACTTCCTAAAAATCTAGTCTACCAAAATGCGAAGTTGAGGAAAAAGCACTTACGAAAGGGGAAGGTGGACCAGCTTGGGTAGGATATGAGGCAATACAGCCGCACTCCTGACACTAGCATTGACAAAGGAAGTAACTTTAGCACCAACAAGAAATTAAGTATGCACATTCCTCTCTAGTATTACATTAAGAATCATGGCAAAAATATCCTACCTTAAGATTTGTTTGAGACCATCAAGGGCAGTATCAGAAGTTTCATCATCTTCCAAAGCATGCAGAAGTGTTGGGACAATTTCATCAATTGCTTGCATTCCCGCACTCTGCAATATTAGATTTTATATTATTCTATATTCCATTCTCAACTTGCCAAATTAAACAAAAAAAAAAAAAAATAGAGATGACAAGATAGTATAGCACCTTGTAAAGAGTGCTGAATGCTATGCCAGCAGACACACGAACCTCCGGCGTGCTGTTGACAGAATCATAAAAGCATAAAAATAAGAACTTTTCTCTTCATACAGAAACAGAATACAATGAAGTTTAAGCTATGGAGACAAAAACTAAATAAGTACTCATGCAGAATACAAAGAAAGAACAAACCTATCACAAAGGGCTGTCCGAATGGTGGGGATGAGCTCATCCATGAAATTCAATAATTGGTTCTTACCAGCACAATTCATCACTTCACTCAGACCAATGCATACCCCCTGTAAGACAATTGTAAAGAAAAGGAATTATCTAGCAGGTTAGCACTGCCACCTTATTTACCATAAGTCTACCACAAAGTAAGAAATCTATGAAATACCTACAATCTAGAAACCAGAAAACATAAAAAAGGCGAGAACTTAACGAGCAGTTTTTGGGCTATGATACCCGGATCAAAGAAAGCTAGTGAATGCCAATTACTGATTTGAAACAAGAATGAGACCGACATCACCCACTTTATCCCGAACTCCAAGAAGAAAAAGGACCATACCTCCCTTGCCACATCACAATGTAACAATAGGTGATTTACTGATTCTCTGCTATGTTTGCACATCGAACAGTAATCTATGATGATAATCCCTCTTGATCTCAGATGATCCAAAGTTAGGATTTTCTCCTTCGAGAGCAGCAAACCAAAGAAAGCAATCTTGGTTGGGATATGTGAACCCCACACCAAGGAAGAAGGATAGGAAAAGTTGCTAGATCTGATCAAACCCCCACAAAAAGAACGAACTGAAAAAGTACCTCCCTCGTTCCAGATCTACTTCCGCTTGTCTTGACCTAAAGATGAATATCTTGCAATCGAAGAAGCAATCTAGAAAGAGGCTCGATCTCCCAATAATGCTTAATGAATGCTAATGTGAAACCGTACGGCCTGAAGCTTTATCCCCTGCCAAATCAGAGATAGCCCTCAGAACCTCGCCCTTCTCGAAGGGTTTTTCCAGTTTCTCCCTGTCCTCGAGAATGATCTGATCAAAATGTACGCCGTCCAAATTAGGTCCAAAGTCCGTTGATTTCGAATACACATCAGAATAGAACCCCACCACTCCATCCCTAATTCTCTCCTCTTCTAGCACGACTCCCCGAATCTTAAGGCGAGTTACATCAAGGTTTAAAGTAGGCTGTTTTAAAGGTTAAATGGACTGGCGGCGTTACCGTTTAAACCGTTTAAATGGATTGAAACGGCCAGGGGCAAAAATGGAAAAAAACGGAATTAAACTGATTTTAACGGTATTAGCAGATTTTAACGGAAAAAATGGCGCTGAAATTCAAATTTTGAAATTTAAAAATAAAAATAAAATAAATATATAAATAAAACGGAATTTAACGGAAATTAAATGGATTTTAACGGAATTAAACAGATTTAACGGCCATATGAAGATAATCTGCTCTTGGGGCGATACCGTTTAAACGGCCGATTTTAAAACTATGAGTTACATGATTAAATCTTTTATGAGCATTCGTCATCTTTTGAAAGAACTTTGTGTTATTGTCTCCCTCCTTTAACCATCGTATTCTGGATTTTTGCTTCCAACTGATTTCCTCCATTTTCACCATATGAAGATAATCTGCTTTCGGGTTAGTTCTCCTTACTTGTTCCTCTGTGAATAAAACTTCTAACTCCTCCTTCCTATCCATAATATAAATCTCCTCTAGCACCAAGCACTTTCTATGATCAATTCTGCCAAACTCCTCTCGATTCCAGCTCTTAATCATTCCCTTGAGAGCTTTAACCTTTCGTCTGAAAACTACTCCTGCCATACGTAAAAGGAGAAGGATTTCCACCACTCCATTTTTTCCTTGAAGCGAGGGAACGATAGCCACATATTCTCAAACCTAAATGGGGTAGATCGAGAACTAAAACCCCCACAATCCAAGACCAGAGGAACATGATTCGAAGCGGGCCTCGGGATGGCCAACAAAGAAACTCCTTGAAAAGGATCCTCCCAGTTAGACGAAACTAAAAATCTGTCCAACCTACATAAAGTTGGATTTTCTAGATTGTTAGACCAGGTAAACAAGTCCCCTCCCATGGGTAGATCCATCAGACAATTCTGATTAATAAAGTTTCCAAATTCCTTCATACTTTTTGTGATTCTGCCCCCCACATTCTCTTCATGCAAAAAACCAAACTACGTTGAAGACTCCTCTGATGCACCAAGGGTCATCCCATAAACCTGTTCTATCATCCAATTCTTCCCAGAACATGTTAAACTATCTCACACAAGTACAACGGGTGGACACAGAGAAAGCTCCGACTAAAGCCTCTTCTACCTTAAGAAATTTGCGATCCCAGATAATCCCAATACATCCCGATGTACCTATCGCCGGTCTATGATGCCCGGATACGGACACAAACGGGAATACGACTCAACATTTTCCAAAATCAAGGACACGGATACGAGTATCCTATTTTGTAGTTCAAAGTTTTTATTTTTTCTAAGTTTTTCAATTTTTTATGAAGGATACGTGTCGGTGGAGTGCCCGGTGTCCGTATCTGTATCGACACAACACGACACGACACTAGTACGAGGCACTAGTACAAGTATCCGGGTATTATAGTCGCCAGTAGATTTTGCCAATTGCAATCCGTAAACCTGCATAACTCCCTAATAAATGGTATATCAATATTCTCCACTTTCATCTCTTGAAGTATTACCACGCTGCCCCCCAATCGCTTGACCACCATTCTTCTATCTCTGTTACCAAGACCTCATACATTCCAAGATAGGATTTTAGCTTCATTGATCGACAACTGTCCTCCTCCCTCTTCTACGGCTACCATACACCCGGATCTCGTCTGAATTGAAATGACATGCCAAGCTATGTACCTCTCTTGCCAATCTCGCTGGTCTATCTCTAGGAATATTGCATCCACCTTCCTCTTTGCTCCCCTCCACCATAGGTATTACGAAAATCGTCTCCCTAGCATCATCCTCAACATTGCTTACTACAAATTGTTGGTCAACGCAATTGTCTTGTTCCTTGGTGTATTCTAACATTGGAACCTGAACCCCACTTGACATATTTATCTGTCCCCTTGTACTACTTACTATGGACATAAACAACTCAAGAACTTCTGATTCGCGTCCAAATACCGATAATCCAAGAGAGTCTACAATCCTCAGGAAGTTCATTCGAAACCACCCCAACGCGTCTTCCTCAGATAGATATTTGCTAATTAGCAATAGTGGATGCAATCCTGAATTTCCCAACCCTGGTCCCAACAACTCTGAATACGGAACATATACGGTTGTGTTCTTCAGAGGAACCAATGGTTTGTTTGTTCTACCAATATTCTGGTTTTTTTGACTTGCAATTCTGCGTATCCACCTTCGGTTCTCTTAGATACTTTGTCGCCTTCTTGTGTCGTCTCGCCCTCAGTCTGTGAAAGCCCAGATATAGTTTGTCTTCCGCCAAATTCCGCTATATGTCCTTCCTTTTCCCCATTAAAGGTTTCCTTCCTGCCACCTTCTCAATTGATGTGTCCCAATTCCGTATGTTCTGTCTGTCCACCCCCTGTCTTAATTGAGAAATTGTTTTCTGATGAACAAACGAGTTTCATCTATTCCCTCTCATTCGGAATATCCCAAGTGTAATCACTTCCGCCATGAATAATCCCCTCAATGTCCAATCAAGGGAAAAGAAGAGGAGCATCGAGAAAGGATTTGAGTATCGTTAAGGTACCTTTCACCAAAAACTACACCTCAATGTCTGATCCTTTCTCCTTTATAATATCCAACATACTGTTGAACTTGAGGTACCTTTCGATCTCCGGATGTCGCACTATTTCCTCGGTTCCGACTCCGACGTTAAGTTCGACCATTGCTTTGTTCGTCGCAATCATTGGTTCATCGCACTTCAATGTCATTGCAACTTCCAACTGTTTCTTCAAAGGAGAAGTTGTAGAACTTAAAAGGATATTGGATCGGGTCACCTCAATCACGTTATGGGATCTGAATCGACCCCTCCTGTTGCCCCAACCCGAATCGTCTTTAAAAGTATCTGGGTTGAAACTTTTACGGATATGAGTTTTCCTTACTCCCCACTACCCAGATCCACCATATACCCTTTCCGCACTTTCTTTCCCACTCAGGTTCCCCCTACTTCTGCACGCGTCGCCTTTATAGGTTCCCCCGCCTAATTTCTCGATCTTTCGAGATTTGCGAGCTGTTAGGTGTGGTTCCTGTATCAACTCAAACATACAGTTATCTTAAAAGTCCTTCATATCCAACATGTGGCGCTTCTTAATGCCATCTATAGCTTTTCTCCCGTAACAAACTCCTCCTTGGCAGTTTTCTCGTCGAATTCCGTCTCGGCTACAATGCTCTCCTCTTCCCCAATCTCTATGCTTCCGTTGTTTTCTATGGTATCTTCCTCGACAATGAAGCCTCCTCCTCGATGTCGATTAGTAGTTTAAAATTTACTCCCCTATTCGAGACTAACAAATTTGGGTATTTCTTCGATACTATTATCGGATACATATTTTATATGTATACAACGTATTTTTGGTATTATGTAAATACCCCTTGATGTGAGGGGTATACTTGCCTTTCACTTGTGGTCTTTTATATAAATAAGATTTATGGAGTCATTGTGACCTAATCACATGACATCCGTCTCTCTTCTCATGCTTCCCTCTCCTCTCTCTTCTCTCTTTGATCCTAACCCTAACCGTAACCCTAATTATCTAATTCAACTTGGTATCAGAGCAAGGTTTCGCCTGAGAAGATCGCCGAGGAAGTGTTAATGCCTCATTGCACCGTACGACTAACGTCATAGGCCATATGGATACGGATTTCGAGGTCTGACACACTTTTCGAGGTCTGTTAAAATCGCTTCCTTCCAATAGATCTCGATTTTTCAAGGTTTTTGGTGAAATTTTTTGGGGAGTTCTTGATGGTGTTAAGACCATTCTTCTCTTGAAAATCGGAAAAATCCTTTTTCAATACCAGTCCAAAACCCCTTCGATTTAGACCTTTTTTATGGGGTTTCTTGTTCACTTTTGATCCCCTATTATCATAGGGATCCATCGAATCTATGCATGGGCCATTCCATTGAGAATCGCAGCTTTTAGCTCGATTTCTCCCCTAAGAAAATGTACCACTATCCCTTTTTTTTCCTTTTTTGGGCTGCTCTTCACTTTCAGACCTGCAATATCCCCCTATTTTGAGTTTATATCACTCCTAAAATGTTTACTTGGGTATTTTGGATTGATCTTCCCTCTTCTTGTTGCTATTTGACCATGAAATAGCCTTTTTAGGGCCTTTTCTTTGTTTTTTTGGTCCTTTGGCTTAGTTCTTGCTTATTGTGCAGTTTAGCGGCACTCCATCGACTTGACCATGAAGTCTCTAGCTTAGTACTATACCTCCCTTCGCACCTTGTGGTAGGAGCTCGATCATTATTACTCTTATAAGCTCCATCACCCAGAGGAGATTGCTCCTTATCAGCGACATGTGGAGAAAGGTCGGATATTTGAGTTCCTTTCTGGACTCGATCCATCGTATGAGCTAGCTCGTGTCCAGATCTTGAGTATCTTCCCTCTCTCGGTGAGGTATACGCCTACCTCCTTTGCTCAATCAAGTAACATTAGACCTGTCCATCATGTGTCCCTTCCATCATCTAGTCCCACTTGGATCATTCATTCAAGGGCTTCGAAGCACATGACAGGCATGTCCTCTTTATTTTCTACTTATTCCACCTATTCTGGCCGTGATAAAGTGAAGACTGCTGATGGCACCTTATCCTGTGTCTGAAGAGTGTATGATTAGCTTGACTTTGAGTGTAGCCCAACTTATTCATTGCTAAGGTAAATCTCTCAAACCATGCTTTCGGAGATTGCTTAAGCCCATAAAGGGCTTTCCTTAGTCGACACACTCTGCTGCTATACCCTGGTGGGGTGAATCCAGGAAGGGGAACCATGTATACTTCTTAATGCAGATCACCATGAAGAAAAGCATTCTTTACGTCCAGCTGATGCAAAGGCCATGTGTGGTTTGCTGCCAAGGACAACAACACCCCGATGGAGTTCATCTTTGCTACAGGTGCAAAGGTCTCCACATAGTCAATCCCATAAGTCTGAGTATACCCTTCGGTTACTAGTCTAGCCTTGTACTTCTCTACTGATCCATCGACCTTGTACTTCACTGTGAACACCCATCTGCATCCAACAGGCTTCTTGCCTCTTGGCAAGTCAACGAGCTCCCATGTGTTATTCTTATCCAAGGTCTTCATTTCTTCTACTATAGCGGCTTTCCATCTAGGATGTGCTAACCCTTCTGCCACGGAAGAGGGAATGGGAATAGTGGAAACTGATGTGACAAAGGCTCTGTACGAAGGGGACAAGGCATCGTATGAAACAAAGTTGCTCAATGGATGCTGAATACAACTTCTGGTGCCTTTTCTATCAGCAATGGGAAGATCAGAATCATCAGTAGAAAGGGGAATGATTGGTATAGAGAGAGAGGGAGGATTACCTGGATCCAAGGAGGGAGCCACTGGTACTGGATCAGCTGTGATTTTCTCCCTTATGCTATAGACTTTGAGCTCCAGGAGCACTATCACGTATACTAGTAGGATGAGTAAGCGGAGATCTCTCAAACTCCACAGGAGGGGATAGGGATATGGTAGGAAGATGAACATTCCACCTCTCTTCATGACTACTACTACTCTCCCCCTGAAGAGAGGTGGGGGAGAAAAAAGATAGGTCTTAACGGAAGGTGACATTCATGCAGACACAAGAAGTAGGAGAGAAAATGACACTACAATTTAGGGATTTAGTCAAAGCACTAATAGATAGTAGGTTAGAAGTAAATTTAGGAATATGCAGAATTGAAGAAAGAAAAAGAGTACCACTGCTCTCATAGTCTATGTCGATGACATCATTCTAACAGGGAATGATGCCGAAGAGGTGACAAAGCTGAAGAATCAACTAACAGGGGAATTTGAGACGAAAGATCTGGGGTCTCTAAAGTACTTTCTTGGCATAGAGGTTGCAAGATCCAACCAAGGGATCTTCATCTCACAAAGGAAGTATATTCTTGACTTATTGAAGAACTCTGGAAAGTTGGGAACCAAACCAGTGGAGACCCCCATAGAGCAGAATCACCAGTTGGCCAACTCAAGCAGCGAGCTTCAACAGGATGCGAGGGGGGGGGGGGGGGGGGAGGTTTTCAGTGACTACTTGGGAGATTGATCTATCTCTCCTTGACTCGACCAGATATTGCCTATACGGTTAGTGTTATCAGCCAATACATGCATTCTCCTAGGGAGGTCCATTTAGAGGCAACACATAGGATTCTGAGATACCTTAAGTCTGCCCCTGGCAGAGGCATTCTCTTCCAGAAGAATGACCACATGAGAGTTGAGTCATACACTGATGCGATTGGTACGGCGCCAAGGATGATAGGCGGTCTACTTTAGGCTATTGCAACTTTGTTGGGGGCAATTTAGTTACTTAGAGGAGCAAGAAGCAACCTATAGTTGCCAGATCCAGTGCAGAGGCAAAATTCGGGGCAATGGCCCATGGCTTGTGCTAAATGCTCTGGTTGAAAATGTTAGTTGCTGAACTTGGTTTTCCAATCTCGGGGTCTGTGAGCTTGTATTGCGACAACAAGGCTACCATCAGTATTGCTCATAACCTCGTACAGCATGATCGGGCTAAACACATTGAAGTGGATCGTCACTTCATTAGGGAGAAGATTGTATCTGGAGAAGTCTGTACTCCATTTGTGAAGACCGATGAGCAAGTAGCGGATGTCTTCACCAAAGGAGTTCCCAGTTGGCAACTTCACAGATGTTTATGCAAGTTAGGCATGCGAAATATCTATGCACCAACTTGAGGGGGGGTGTTATCAGATACGTATTTTATACGTATATAGCGTATTTGGCTATTACCCCTTGATGTGAGGAGTATACTTGTCTTTCACTTGTAGTCTTTTATATAAATAAGATTTATGAAGTCATTGTGACCTAATCAGATGACATCCTTCTCTCTTCTCTCTCCCTCTCTTCTCTCTCTTCTCTCTTGGATACAAAACCTAACCCTAACCCTAATTATCTAATTCAACCGATACTACCTCAAACCCTCAATCTAACTTTGCTTAAATCAGATCCGGTAATGACGCCTTTGCAACCTCGATTAACCCTCCAGTGTAGCGTCCAATACATTCAAAAAAGGTAGGACTCCACACATGAAATGGTAATCCTCGGACCGTGATCCACATCGGAGTAGAAACAGGTTCAACCGTCAACGTGATCGCATTTACCACTGGCCACCACCTGCTTACATAAACAATGGCGTCCCCCCACTTTGATTGAGGTCAAATTACGAGTTAACTTAAGGATTTTTAGATTATCGACGAAAAAAAACTCATTTTCTATGCCGGACGAAATAAGGTAGAAAAGAGACGAGGATCATGAAATCCATGTAAGTGCGACTGCGATGTCCTCCCATGATGTGCTATCGTCAAATGATTCGCAAACCATAGCCGTGTTCCACCGTCCGAATGTAACCTTCCCCCCATCATATCTAGAAGAAATGTTAAACATAATGTTTTCTCCTGATACTTGAGGAATACCCACTAACAAGCTCTAGCTATGGGAATTTATTGCCACCGATGCAGGGGCCATGAGATGGTTCTGCTCTAAGGACAAGCTAGTAGCCAGCTTAATCCAACCACCAAGCGCTCGTCCTTCCGGAAAATAGAAGGTCTTGTTACGTTCTGAAGGGTTTACATCGGAAAATCTAACGAATCTCCCGCCCATATTCTTCTTCTCTTCGGCGATAAAGCATCTCCCCTGAAGCATAGCGTAAATTTTATCCAGGGTGGTCTAGAATTTTTAGCTTTGATGACCTCCTTGAAGATTCCAAGCAACCATGATCCTACCTCAGTTGGAAAGATAGCCTCCTTTATCCATTTTCTTCCTTCTTCTCTGATATGAATAAGACTTCTACCTTCTCTTCTCAGGCCTGAGAAAAGGAATGCCTTAGCTTCTACTATCACCTTCATCAAAACTTTACTAGCGTTAGGGCTTCAAAACTTCAAGGCTTCTATAGCCCAGTCTCTGCATACTCCGGCATGATTCAGGGCTGGTTTCAGCTCCTTCAATTGTGGAATAGCATGGAATCCAATATTAGCATAAATTTCATTTTTCTCAACACACCCAAAAAAATTTTCTTCGGGGACTTAAATTACAAATCCAGGTGCTCCATTAATCATAATAGAAAATTACACTATCATGATGCATACCTTGATCCACCTCCATACGAGACCAAAACCCATCATGCCCAACATGTAATCCAAAAAATTCCAATTCACGTGATCGTATGCGTTTTCCATGTCGAGTTTGATAATGATGCCAAGCTCAGACCCCCGAAGTCTCGTGTCAATACATTCGCTAGCTATAAGAATCCCATCAAGAATCTGCTTCCCTTTCATAAAGGCTCCCTGAGAAGAAGATATAACACACTCCATCACTTCAATCTTGACACAAGAACTTTGGAAATAATCTTATAAGTGCTCCCCACTAAACCGATAGGCCAATAATCAGACAGATGTGTAGCACCTTCTTTTTTAGGAATAAGGATAATGAATGTGCTGTGTCTCCAGTAAAAGAACACCTCTCAATGAAAATCCTCACCAACTTCATAATATCACTGCCTGATAACAAAGGATGACCATCAGGACTAGGGGCCCTATCACCTCCCAAACTATTCACTGCTTTAACAATTTCCTACTCCTTTCCAGCCATTTTCTCTAATCAGAACTTAAGCAATTGAGCTCCAACCCCTCTAAAGTCAGTCTGTAATGCTCAAGTTCTGAATATAGCTTTGAATAAAACTATTATAGTGCTTCTAATCCTCTCATCCTCGATCAACGATTCATCAACCTAGAGTTGGAAGATATTGTTGCACCTCCTCCAAGTATAGCTATGCTATGGAAGAATTTAGTCTTTTTATCCCCGTCCCTAAACCATTTGAGCCTCAATTTGTATCTGCATAATTTCCTCGAGGAGGCACAATTCAAAAGCTCTTTCTTGACGTCCACTCTCCTACTTGAGAGATAGGACCTTCCTCCTCTTTCCTGTCTATCTCCTCAAGCAAAAATATGATCTTCCGGTCTATCCCACTGAAAACCTACTGATTCCACACCTTGAGCAACCATACCTCAACTGGACAAACTCCACAAGTATCACAACGGATATAGTATATAGAACCAAAATCATAAATGAACAAACTGATAAGGCGAGGGGAAAGAATGCACTGCTTATGATTTGAAGAATAAAGCACTCCAATCTCCATCAAAAAGGGTAGTTTTCAGACCTTGTTTGTTGCCCCAGTTAATGGAGTGCCAGAGGCATTCTGATAATAAAAAAAAATAAAGAATACAAATATGCAGTTCACTACCCACTCCGAACAACTAATCAGCAATGCATCTGTTATGGAAAAATGAACAAATTTGAAGAATAATATTGTTATGGAATAGCTTTTTTCTTATCTCTATTATGTATTTACCTTCCTACCCGTCATTGCAGTGCTCTAGTTATGGTAATTAAAAAGAATATAGGTTTGTGTGTGTAAATGATGTGTGTTAGATATGCATAACACACTTTCCTTTCCCTCCCTTCTTCTATTTGTTCTTCTTCCTCCTCTTCTCTCCTATATTTCTTCGTGGTATACGAGTGAAAATCATAGATCCACATCTCACCAGAATAGAAGATCCAGATCAGAGGATAACTGCCTGATCAGGAAGGTTAAGGAACTGTCTGAATCATATAGACCTGTTAATACCAATTGCTGGCATCATTATACATACTGATGTGTTAACAGTTGGTCTCCTTTGGGGCAACAAAAAGCTTACAAATAATCAGACCTTAAAGACGAAAACTGGACCTAACATGTCATAACAAAAACGCATACCAGACCTGGTTCAGTTTGGGTCCAACAAATAGGTTCACGGGTCGACCAACCCATATACACCAACCTCCGTTCCAGGTCCCACAAAAACATGCCAAATATCAAAATATGCAGGCAGTCAAAGTAACTGATTGCAACATAAATACTTAAGAATAAGAAATGGTAGATGTACAAAGATCTAAAATACTTCCAAGTATGCGTCAATATATTATCAGAAGGTTCAAAATTACACAATGGGAAATAATCTTCTATGCCAACCCAATGGAACTAAAATGCCAAAGTGAACCTTGTAACATGGGTCAGCATCCACTTGGCCAACGGATGTTGGCCAATACATGTTCAATGTTGCCCTTAGTTGACTCATCGGATCATGCCCCTAAAATAAACATGCTTCCCAAGACAATTGACGGAAAGAGGTTTCTTCTTAAATGTAGACCCTACATAGTGATAATTCATCATTACGGCAGCAAAGTATTAAATAATGAAGTTTTGGTTTATAAGACAAATTAACTGTAAGTGAAATTCTGCAGTAAGAAATTATCAAAAAAGTGATAATACTACTAGCTAGAAGCCTTTCCAATTATTAACCACAAATGCAATCATTTAAACAGGTTATACACTATCAATGCAACACTTAAAATCAAGAGGATAATATCCATAATATCATTTCATGGAGAAGAAATCTCACTTGTCTTCTGCTAGTATTAGGGTCTTTTAACCCTTGGGATAAAATTGGGATTATCAATGGAAGGACTCTCTCACCAAGCTTCCTAACAAGCTCACCCAGCGACCTTGCGGCAACCTGAAAATTTATGAATGACAAAATTTAAGATTCATGAAGTATCATTCCGAACAGAGCTACAAAAAGAATAGAAAAGCAAACCTGCCGCCTTTCAGAAGACGATGATGCAAGAGAAGTAATCAGCGTGTTCATCAAAACTGGCATTATTTCCTTGAGAGTCTTCGGCGTATTTGCTACTATAGTCTTCCATACATGTAAGGCAGCCTGATAAAAAAAATACCATAATAATAAAGTTGAATAATGGAATTAACATTCAGCATCGGTTCAGAAAGTATATACCTCAATAGTGTGGAACTTAATAACTTGTGGAAAGTCGAGCAAAACAAACATTTGGAAGGAAATCAACAGGAAAACAATGTTATTACCTGTCGTACTGATATGCTGACATCAGTCCGAACCATATACACTGCAGCAAGGACTTCATTACGCTTTTCCCTTCCTAGTACCTCAATGATAGCACGACCGTGTGCTTCAGTACTTGCACCTTCATCATCACTACCACCCTCAAGAATTGCTTTTCCAGAAGTCCCAGCAACCTGGATTACATACAATCATTTCAAACAAAAGATAGTTGGGAAGGAACTCTTTTAACAATATCATTGAATAGGATCTACCTTGAAAAGGAGATCACCCAAAAGTTCAACAGAACTTTGTCGAATACGCCAGTTGTCATTGAAAATACCATCCTCAACAGCTGGAAGGAGCAGGGGTAAAGACCTGAATTGACAACAAAGAGAATACACACAGGAACGCGTCAGTAATAATTTATAAGAAGCTCTTTCATCGAAAGAAACACCAAGTATGGGAATCCTTAGTGCACAGACGTCGTTGCGTAATGCTCCACCAAAACATGCCCAGCACTGAGTGCCGCATCACGTACAGATTCATTCTCATCAGCAAGCCCTGTAAGAATATAAGCTGGCTTAGCATCTAAAGCATATGACATCTGAAAGTCCATGAAAGAGAAAGTACACTTACCATCTAAAATTGCAGGCAGTACCAGCTGCAAATAGTTCTGGAAGGTCACACCTAATGACCTTGGCAAATACTATAAAAAAAATTTCCATTAGAAGATAAAAAATACTAAAGCCATGAAAAAAAAACAAATTTAAATCACTGTATGCTATTACATAATTCTATATGTTCACCTTGAAAAGTGTTAAATACCCATCACGCACGGACGCCCTTTGATGAGAACAGTTTCGAATAATATCTGGCAGTATGTGCTCAAAATATTCCTTACCAAGTGCAGCTAAAACCTGGGGGCATATGTTCCCAAAAAGAGTTAGTCAAGCGTAACAGCCTCAGCAGAAAGATAAGGACTCTAAATATAGAGAAAAAAACATATAAGATCATGTTATCAATTGT
This sequence comes from Euptelea pleiosperma, assembly GCA_035048495.1. Lineage (NCBI taxonomy): Eukaryota > Viridiplantae > Streptophyta > Magnoliopsida > Ranunculales > Eupteleaceae > Euptelea > Euptelea pleiosperma. Next base: position 14,593,946 of record CM068551.1, on the reverse strand, counting down.
TAGAGAATATATATTATAATAAATTGTGTGAGATACACCGTATCAAAGCTCTCTTGGATCTTAGGTCCTCCTCATGGTCAAGGGCTCAAGGCATGGTGTGACAAGAGGAAGAGGAGAAGAGAAGAGGTCTTCTAAAATACCTCAACATCTTTGACTAACAGAATAGAAATAGGCATTAGTTAATTCACCAAAAAACCATAGCACCCAGGACATTAATCTCAACAAAATGTCAAAAAGCAGAGAACAAAACTCTCCGCGAGATGCATTTTGAATGCAGAATGTCAGAGGTCAACATACACACGATGTGCCTACATCATAAATTAGTTAACATAAAGGAAAATGTGTGGCCCACCGACATTGCTATTACATACATCTCCCGGATTAAAGAACATGTGATAAAGCTTACAGACCACTGAGGCTTATAACACTTAACACAGAGAAGTGTAAAGCCGATCTCATGAAGCAACCCAACAAAATAAAAATGGAAATCAGGAAGAAAAAAAATCACAACGGAAAAAACACTAATAATGAACCTCATTTAAACTATGACAAAAACATCAAACAGAATAAAAGTAACTCAGTAAATAATTCTGACCTCACTCAATCCCTGAGCAGCTCCAGAGCGTTCAACATTACTACTGTCAGACTTTAGTGTATCTAGCAACCATGACACAAGATCTGGGAAGTTTTCTTCTCCCATTCCTTTGATAAGAGATCCAAGAGCCCGGGCAGCAACAGACCGAACTTCTGGAATAGGATCTACAAGAACCTGTTCCAGTAGGAAAAACAACCACGAACAAGAATTTTTAATGATGATATTAATAAAGTGCTAAGTACAGCATCTAGGCATTAAAGAATATACCTTTTTGACTTCAGGAAGGAGCAACCCTATGTAGGGAATCATGTCCTTCGGTTCAGTCACTAATGAGCACATATTTCCAGCTATCTGGGCTGCTTTCTTTTTAGTGTCAGCACTTCTCTCCCTTAAACCTCTATGGACTATTGGTACCAACAGTGCCAACGAAGGTGCATCAATTGAATTGATAAAAGTTGTCTGCATAAATAAAAAGAACATGAGAATAAGGAAAGACAGAACTATAGATAAAAATACTCATAGAAATATGCAAGAGAACCTTACTTGAAGGAGAACATCAAGAGAATGTTTTGTATACTCATTGGGATCCGTAAGACCCATTAATAGGGTAGGGACAAGGGCTGATATTTCTGGATTCTTTATCACACTCCCGACCTAAAAAGAGCAGGAGGCACCGTTACCTCAATACTAGAATGCAACCACTATTCATAATTAGGATACGAAGTATCACCTGCTGAAGGGCCATTTGTCCCGCAGACTGGACTTTCGGATGGGTATCTGTCAGCACCTGTAACACGGGATAATAAGCAGATTGAAATAATACCAAAGATCACTAAAAGAAAATGAAAACACCAATTCAGAAAGAAAGCTGAAGTTTGCACTGGTGATAAACCTCTGTAAGCTTAGGCACAATCCGAGGAAGGCACTGAGACAGTTGTTGAGGAGCACAGTAAGCCATAGCACCAAGCAGTTGTACACTACTTTGCTTCGTTCGCCAAGCCTTATCCTCCAGCCCCTGAGCAAACCAAATAATTTGAATGTTTCTATAGCAATCCTCTCAGGAAAGGCAATTTGCCAAAAGGGCAGAAACATTAACAGCAGTTACACACTTGCACCCTACTATCAATACAACGCAGGATGTCAAAAAGATGAAATGTTATATATACATATTGTATGGTCAAAAAAATTCGACCAAGGTGGTGTGTATATATAAATATAAATATAATATAAATTAACAGTTGCAACTTTTTTTCATGAAAGACATCATTTTCATTTTTAACAAAAGACAACACTTCCTCTTACCTCGTTAACAAGAAGTGAGAGAATGCTACACAGAACACACTTAAAAGAAACTTGCAACTATACAGATAAATAAGTTGGAAGGGAATATCTGAAAATAGGGTTTTTCCGTCGTTGAGAGAATAACCCTATAGCAACAATATTTGTGATCCGGATCTTTTTATTTGCAAAATTTTTACGTAGGAGAGTGCGATAATGCTTAAAGGATAATAGTGAAAATAACGCACTTTTAAGCGAATATCAATATCCCACAGCCAAACGTGTTGGTCTTCAATCCATTCTCTACATAAAAGAGGGATTATCAATCCCATCCTCAGGCATGATCGTATCATATGTAGACAAAATAATCTGTGCCTCAGATTGTTTCAATATCATTGTTAATTCTTAGAACCACCACGAACCCCTTTAAATTGAAAATCCCTCAAATCAGATTGTTTCATCAAGTGTGCTCATCTTCTGTTTCTGCCAGCCCATAATCTCATTAATGATTCATTGTTTAGTTCTCCTCATAGATTGCTTAAGAGAACCAACTTGCACGTCATCCTTTTTCCACTCAATTTCTCCTGTCATCCTATTGTGTCAATATTTGTGTAGAGGCCTTTAATCTGAGTGTGACAACTAAAAAGATTTTTCAGCGTACCTTGCTTTTTTATTTCTTATAAGTAAGCAACACATTTCAGATACCTAACCTATCTCTGAGACAAATGGCACAAGTTTTTTATGACGACTGATGTCCTAGCCCCGGCTCACTGAATTTAAATGAGCCCACATGCCCAAGGTTTAAAATTTCATTTCGGAGGAATGTCTCGGTCAAGTGAAAAACCAAGACAAACTCCGAAACAAAACATTCACGAAACATTGAAAAAATGGCGAAACAACAATTTTCGAAACATCCCAAAACATTACGAAATATTCCAAAACATTCCCAAAATCATGAAATAATATTTTTTATTTTTTTGGATTGTATCGTACTCTCTCAGTTTGTCTCAGCGAAACTAACCGAAACATTAAAAAACGTTCGAAACATACGAAACATTTAATGCATGCCAAGAATTACCATGTGTCACAATCTTCAAGCCCACTGACCCATGATTATTTGCCCCATCCACTGGGAATCTACATACCAAATATCAGCCTGATTGGTGATTCTTACACCACATTTGCACACACATTTAAAGAAATTTTAAGTGAAAACGTCTAAAATTTGTGGTAAACCTGATGCAAATACAACTGCCAAAACTACTCAACCTAAGAAGTGGAATAAAAAGAAGGGGTAGCTGATATTTTTTCAATTATATGCGGTGACAGAAAATTGGAGGTTGAATAGTAGCAAATAACTCAATCCAACTGTTGGATTGGCCTGACTTGTGGATATGAAGTAGACCTATGGGTCTACTAATACTGTTCAAAATTTAAGATCAATCATAAAAGCGGAAGGGCTCCTTCTATCAACAGTTCAAGGACTGATTTTTGTGGATTGTGCAAATTGGGTTTTCTAGTCAAAGTCAAAGTGTTGACTCTGACTAAGGGACCCACGAGGAGGAATCACCGAAGCTTAGATATCATAGTCATATAGTTTACTTCTAATATATTTCATGTTTGATGCGCTATTAATTAGTTTCTATTTTTCTTTTCATATTTCTTCATATAGTTCTACTCTCAACCTAGGGTTTTTATTGTGTTCCTTTTACTTTTAAGTGGTATCAAAGCCTAATTTTCAGATCTATGAGTTTGTGGATCGATGGTCGGGCATGAGAACACTAGAGATCGGAATATGTAAAAGTAAGAAGCACAACCTGCAGTCAGCAACGAGAACGTGGCTATAGAAGGAGACAAATTTTACAGCAGTATACCACGTAGATGTGTGTTAAGTTAGAGCAGTCCGGTATTGTTTGTCCTCTTGATGTGATTGTTAGGGAACCAAGAGACAGTCAACTCCTTGTCTATCAGGGTGATAATAGGAGAGCACAACCAGCCATAGAAAGGTTTAATAATCCATCCCTAGATGATTTTTCATATTGAGAATAATCTATCATTCTGAAAACAGCAACCTAATGTTGATTCGGGTCTTGATCGTAATAAAGATCTACGTGTGAAAGTGGATATGCCTGAATTCACTGGAGAAGAGCAGCCAGAAGAAGTTTTGGACTGGTTGATCGAGGTTAAAAAATTATTTGAGTACTTGGACCTGCCCCACAACAACAAATTTAAATTAATGGCCATCAAATTAAAAGGTTACGTTTCCTCGTGGTGGCAACAAGTTCAGCTAAGGAAGGATCGATCCAGGAATGCGAGAATTCAAACCTAGTCCAAGATGCAACGAGTACTACTAAACCAATTCCTTCCAATTAACTATGACGGAATGTTGTTTCAGCACTAATAATCTCATAGGCAAGGAGGACGAACTGTTCGGGAGTACACTAATGATTTTTTGCAAGATGCGGAAATGAGTACAACTCTCATAGATCGAAACCGAAGTCATTCACCTTTATTTAATGGATCTGCGCCTCAATATTCATAGCTTAGTTGGGTTGCAAGCTTGCTGGACAGTATCCAGTGTAGTACAATTGGCCACAAAATTTGAAACTAGTTTTTCCGAATAATCGAGCACCACCAACTGAGAAGATGCAACCACAACCGCGTGAAAGAGGCCTGGGAGCAATTCGGAACGGTGGAAAAATGACCTCGGAAATAGTGGACAGCACCCAACCCTCAAAGAAGTGGCGAAGGTAAAGGTGGATTAGCACCTACTAATGTTCCTATCACGAGTAACAATAGAAACGGCAATACAATGGTTTGTTCATTACAAGTGTGACCAAGAGGGTCGTAAGTCCTCTGATTGCAGAAAAGCAGCCCCTAACCTAGTGGTTGTAGAACAGGATGATATGCTAGAGGACATGTTACATCTTGACGGCATGTTACATCTTCGACACATCATAAATCACCAAAATATTACTAGTAAACTTCACTTCGACAAGTCATAATTCGACGAAATTCGCCAAATTTTAATATCATGCTGCATAGGTCCTTTTGTTTCGGAATTTCACTTCTCCCCAATCAACAGAACCAAATTGTCGATTTTGCCTGAATTTGAAGAGCCTATTTAATTCAACGAATTTGTGGCAAAAATTTAGAGGTACACACTTCTGTTAGTTGGAAGATCATAGGGACCATCGAGAAAACCATTTTCTAAGCAGATTCTCATAGTTATCATCATTTTATAACTATAGTTGAAGTTTAATGGAGATTTCCTTGTATTGAGCGTGATTACTTTTAAAACCTCCACCCACACAGAGGCAAGATGGCCGCCCGCAGCCCCAGCTATGCCTAAATAAATTGATAAAGTTCTGTAAACTACAAAGAAGAAAAGAAAATGAAAAACAAAACAATATAAAGATCATATACGACCATTCTCAACACAAATCCGAAAATATCATTATAAAATATGGTCGTCATATCAAAAATAAGCACCTTAAGAAGCGAAGGAAGGACGAGCTTCACTCCCTGACCACTAAGTTTAGACATCATTGCACGAGCAGCACATTCGGCAGCTTCACGAACAGCCACAACTTGATCGGAGAAAGAAACCAAAAGCAAGGGCAACATTTGAATTACATACCTGTACCAGGAAAAAGAAAAGAATCACATATATGAACAAATCCATATGAAGAAGAAAACAATGTCCAAACCAGGAAATCTCTTCACATACGGTTCAAACAATCTACCAAGCTTCTCACAAAGGCACTCAAATCCCAGTAGAGCTCCTTCACGAGCTTTTGCAGAATTCCTGTAATCCAAAAGGAGTTCAAATTTAGAACACTATCACAGAAGAGATCAATCCATTACATATACCCTTGACTGTATACTTAAATGCTGCAGGCGTATTTCCACCACCACGTCCAACAATAAAGAGATTTTTTTGAAGCAAGAAAGGAATAAGTTACATATCTCTATAACTATAACGAAGCGAACAAACTTTTAAAACCATTAGTGAGAGTAAGTGTAGAGTATGGGTGTCAACAGGTCGGATATACCTAACTAATCTTTAATGTAAGGTATAACCGTATTCATGCCAAATGATATGTGCTAGATTCAGTTGTTGAAATCGGATCCAGAATGGTGAAATTAAGAAATATAATAAAAGAGCGCATTGAGAATGCTCCTAGGGGTAATGGTTCATACAAGGTATGAAGGCTATGCATTATTTATCCAACAAAAGGTCTTTGAATTATTTTAACAACAAATTTCAAACACGTCATCCACTAATTTAGTCTTATGTATGACAAGTTAGCTAGGTTAAAAATGATTTTCAGTCAATAAAAAGAGATAGCATATACGTTTAACTCCAACTCTTAAGAAACAAAATATCAAACAAAAAAAAAACATATATTTTAAGTATCCACAAAAGCTGGTGTCCATGATTAGACTGCGATAACAAGCAGTAAAACTTTACCAGCCCAATTAAAATGCAAACAGAAAATTTGATCACACATTTATGTGTACAGAAGCTGGTTGTTAACTAAGATGGAGAACAAACCTATCTTCCAGCCCTTCACGTAATACAGCAACAATTCCATATCTCTTCAGGGATGAAATTCCAAATCCCTTAACCACCCCGGAAAGTCCAAATGCTGCACCGCGGCGTTCCCCATACTTATCACTACGCATCAACTGATCCAGCAGCCTAGAAACCAGTGTTTGAGCATCCTCCTAATCCAAAGCAAAGGTCAATTAAGACGAGAAGATGCACAGTTAAAAGACTAATAAATCACAACAATACGCAACACTAGCTCCATATCCCCATATTTAATTTAGGCTGATTGTTTTTCCAATTCATTTTGTCTTTCGCCAAATATTCAATGTAGTCATCAGATTACACCATTGATTGGCAGCTTGAGATTGCTTATATGGTATAAATAGGAATAATTTATGGTACAAGTGGTAATCATACAATACATGCACTACCAATTGGGTATTTTCTAAACGGAGCCTATATACTTCATTTTATTGGTCCAACCAAACAGAATATATATTATTCTAATTGATAATATTCATATTGATCCCCCATATAAATTGATCTAATTGCACATTAAACTCCAAATTATTGATGGTTCAATCAATCATTCTTGGGGGAAACAGGGCCTACCTACCCTATTTGTTCCTTGATCTATGGGTCTACTGGAGCTACCCACTTCGATCAATTAAACAAGATTTTTTGACCGTCTATTGCACTTGTCAGAATAGAACATACTGAGAAGCAAGGACAAATGACAGTGGTAGAATAAGAAGATATGTCGTGTAAAAACTTAGTGTTGATTCGTACTACCTGTCAGGAAGGCATGAATTGGCAGTTTCAAGGTGTACCAACGAGCTCAAATATGATGAGTCAACATGTTATATGTTCCTCAGCAACCTTCCTATTTATTTTCAAAAATTGTAATCTATAAAGCAGGAACAGCATGACTGCATGACCTTGCCGTAGCTACCTAATGACTCATGTGTAGGTGTTATTGGGCCGGGGTAGCCCGATAGCCTCTTAGGTCCGGTCCAAATGATCTTGGGCTTGGGATGCATTGTGGGCCCGATGGGCCAGGTCAGGTATGATTTAAGGCCCGTTAGATAAATGGGCCAAGCATGGACTTAAATTTATATAAAAATTACATTAGGCCCATCCTAAAACTAAAGGTCCACCTCGTTATATCCATTAATGGGCTGGCCTTGGCCCTGAACTGTTAGAGGTGTAATGGCCGGCTGGGCTCAGGCCTAGCTCCGTGCATTAGGACAGGCTCGGGTGACTAGGCCCGGCCCATTAACCATGGTTCAAAGTACACAGTATCGTTTCGGTATCGTTTACGAAATGTATCGGAAGTATCGTTCAGGTTCGGACGAAACTTCATGAACCTCGAACGAAACGTTAGTACAAATTTACACATAAGATGAAGTATCATTCGGTTTCGGACGAAACCAACCGAAACGTATGTAGTTTCGTCCTATAGCAAAACTGAAACGATACGAAACATTTCAGTTTCGGCCGAAACTTTGAACATATACCTTGGCCATTGATTCATCATTCTTTCCACAGTACCAAAATTAGTTGAATGTTTTGCAACTTTTGTTGGCGAAGTGAATTTACTTTTTAACTTCAGCCAATTTTGTTGTTCAATACCAAAATTTTAAAACAGATAAGTAATTAAAAATGTTATCATATACGTAGAAATACATATTTTATATGTATCAGGGGTAGTTCTATAAATACGCCCTTGAAGGATATACTTGTCTTTTGTATTTAGGACTTACATAAATAAGATTTATGGAGTCCTTTTGACATAAGCTCACATGACATCCTTCTCTCTTCTTCTTCTTCTTCCTAAACCTAAACCTAACCCTAACCCTAAATCACTGATTCTACTTGGTATCAGAGCCATTTATTACTGGTTTACATCGGGAATACGACCGGAGGGAGATCGTCGGAGTTCTGGCATCAGCTGACGTCATCATGTCATAAGATGACGTCATCAGCCAATCGAAATTTTTTTCGAGGTTTTTCGCAAAACTCTCTCCCTTGGTAGATCTCGATTTTTCCTGTTTTTCAATGATTTTTCTGGGATTTTTTGGATGCTCTTAAGGCCTTTCTTCTCCGAAAAATATTTTTTATGAGTTTGTGAACCAGTCACAAATTTGATCTTATGGGGGCTTCTTGCCTGAGTTTATTGCTTCGTTTTGACTCCCTACTGTTGTAGGAACCTATTGGATCCACCTATACATCGATCCATGAAAGATTGAAGCTTCGGGGAACTTCCTTTCACCCTTTACTTACCTCCGGCGACTTTTGGAGCATTCTTGGGTTGCGATTTCACCCTAGCAGCTCTCCTTTCCCTTTGATTCAGTTGATTGTTGTTGTTTCTTGCTTTTTTACTCCTCATCTCACTGCCTATCCCTTGTTTGGGCGGTCGATTGGTGTTTTTTTGATTTTTTGGATGTTCTTTCTCAATCTCTCTCTAATGGCTTATATTAGCTCTATGGTGCATCAATCTATGGATTTGTTACTACCATGGCTTTTTGGGACTTATACGGATGTTTTCGGGCCCTCGGTTTGATTTTTTAGTCTTCTCAAGCAATCGAGTTGATCATCAGCTTTTCTATATAGCTGTTTTTTTTTTGCCGAAATTCTCCATAGCAGGTCCTCCACCTCCCGTGGTTCCTTCACCTTCCTTGGTTTCTCTATCCAGGTCAGACGTGAGCACAGAAGTTCCTTCCAGTGGAGTTGGAGGCCCTATAGTACAACACTTAGCCTATGAGAACCCAAGTTTGCAGATCACCTCAGTGAAGCTAGATGGCACGAACTACTTACGCTGCGCTCAGGCTGCACGGTTGTTCATTGGGGGCTGTGGGAAACTTGGCCACACTACAGGCGATACGGTTGAGCCTCCAAAATCTGATCCCTCTTATCGACAGTGGCAGACGGATGATCTTACTGTCATGTCATGGCTCCTCAACTCTATGGAGCCTAATATTAGCATGGTTTAAAATTTCGGAATGTTTCGTAATGTTTCGTAAGGAAACCGAAATGAAACCTTCAATGTTTTGTATGTTCCGTTTCGTTTCGTAATGTTTCGGTTTGTTTCACCAACACAAACCGAGACAATCCGATACAATCCAAAAAAATAAAAATATAATTTAATGATTTTGAATAATATTTCGGAATGTTTCGGAATGTTTCGTAATATTTCGTAATGTTTCGGCAATGTTTCGAAAATTTCGTTTTTTCAATGTTTCGTTTCGTTTCGTTTCGGAGTTTGTCTCGGTTTTTCACTTGACCGAGACATTCCTCCGAAACGAAATTTTAAACCTTGGATATCAGTGAGAGTTTCTTATTTATGCACACAGCGCAAGAGGTCTGGAAGATCACTAAGAAGACTTACTCACAGCAGCAGAACACAGGACGGGCATTTCAGCTGCGACAGACTATCCCCCACTTTCGGCAGGGGGAGAAGTCTCTCTCTCAGTCCTGCACTGCTCTTCGTACCTTGGGGCAAGAGCTTGATCATTACTACTCTTATCAGCCTCTCAACCCATCAGAGATTGCTCCCTTTCGTCGATATATAGAGAAGGGCCGGATCTTTGATTTCTTTGCTGGGCTCAATCCGTCTTATGAGCTTGTCCGTGTTCAGATTTTTAGTAGGATGGATCTTCCCTCTCTCAGTGAGGTGTATACCTATCTTCAGAGTGAAGAGAGTAGGTGGATCTCTCTTCAGAGTGAGCATACCCTTCCAGAGCGATCAGCGCTAGCAGCTTCTCCTGCTTATCAGCCTCAGCAGTTACACAAGCCTTCGAGGGGTCCATCTCATCAGACTACCTCAGCTCCATCTTATGCTCCTACTGGACCTTCTCCTGGGAAGTCTCTGACTAGAGAGAGACCCAAGTGTGATTTCTGCGGCAAGTTAGGGCATGTGCGTGCCAAGTGTTGGAAGTTACATGGGCGTCCTAGCCAGCCAGCCTCTTCCAGTGCTCATACAGTCAGTGTGGATTCTTCTGCTCCTTCCCCAGGACAGGCCCTGGTGAGCTCTCTTCCTTCAACTCCTAGTGGTTTTTCAGCCACAGAGTATGCAGGCCTTCGACGATTGCTTCAGCAGCTTGATGGTCCATATGCCACATCATCCACCTCCTTTGCACAGTCAGGTAACACTAGACTTGCTTATCATGTGTCTCTCCCATCATCCAGCCCCACTTGGATCATTGATTCAGGGGCTTCGGAACACATGACGGGCTTGTCTTCTTTATTTTCTACTTATTCCATCTGTTCTGGCCGTGATAAGGTGAAGACAGCTGATGGCACCTTATCTTCTGTGTCTGGGAAAGGGAATATCCTTCCCTCTCCCCAATTGCTTCTTTCATCAGTTTCGCATGTTCCCAGATTTACTTCTAACCTACTTTTTGTTAGTGCTTTGACTAAAACCCTAAATTGTAGTGTCACTTTTTCTCCTACTTGTGTCTTTCAGGACCTAGAGACGGGGAGGACGATTGGCACTCGACATGAAGCAAATGGCCTCTACCTTCTGGATGGACGCCTTCCTGAGCCCACAGCACTACAGTCGTCTGCTAGTAGTAATAGTAGGATAGATGTTTTGAGCTGGCATGCCCATCTGGGGCACGTCTCTTTTCAGTATTTGAAACTTTCATTTCCTAGTTTGTTTGTTTCTGTTTCTTTTTCGGCATTACACTGTGAGACTTGTGAGCTCTCCAAGCATTGTAGATCGAATTATCCCTCCAGAGGTAATAAAAGTTCTACTTGTTTTGACATTGTGCATTATGATGTATGGGGCCCTTCCCCCACTACTTCTATCTTTGGCTTACGCTATTTTGTTTCTTTTGTTGATGATCATACTAGGTGTACATGGGTCTATCTCATGAAAACCAAAGATGAGGTTCATTCCATCTTTCAGGGTTTTCATAAGATGATCCAGACCCAGTATGGTATCTCCATCAAGGTTCTTCTTACTGACCAGGGTAGAGAATATATGTTTAGGGGTCTTCAACATTACCTCATTGACCATGGGATTTGTCACCAAAATTCCTGCAGCTACACCCCTCAACAGAATAGTGTAGCTGAAAGGAAAATGCAGCACTTGACTAAGATAGCTCGGTCTCTCTTGATTGGCTCTCAGGTCCCCAAATCTTATTGGTCGGATGCTGTGTTGACGGCTGCCTACTTGACTAACAGAATGCCATCTCGAGTGCTCAATTTCCAGTCTCCTATTCAAGTCCATGTTCCTGGCTCTCCTCTATTCACTATTCCTCCTCGCATCTTTGGGTGTGTATGCTATGTACATATCCTAGGTCCCCATCGCACCAAACTCGATCCTAAAGCACTCAAGTGCGTCTTTCTTGGTTACTCCTCTACTCACAAGGGATACAAGTGTTACCATCCGTCCTCTGGGAAGAAGTTTGTCTGCATGGATGTCACCTTCCGTGAGGAGCTGTCTTTTTTCTTCCCCACCTCTCTTCAAGGGGAGAGTCGTAATGAAAAGAGGTGGACTATTCCTCTTCCTACTATATCCCTATCCCCTCATTTAGAGTTTGAGAACTCTCCGCCTACTAATACTACTAGTGGGATTGATAGTGCTCCTGGAGCTTAGAATGAGCTCAAAGTCTATAGCAGAAGGGAGAAAGCCACAGCTGATCGAGTACCAGTGGTTCCTACCTTGGATCCAAGTAATCCTCCACCTCCTTCTATGCCTGTCATTTCTCCTTCTACTGATGCTTCTGATCTTCCCATTGCTCTAAGAAAAGGAGTCAGAAGCTGCACTCAGCATCTTCTGAGCCACTTTGTCTCCTATGATGCCTTGTCCCCCTCCTATAAAGCCTTTATCACTTCCCTTTCCACTATTCCTATACCCTCTTTAGTGGCAGAAGGGCTGGCTCAACCAAGATGGAAAGCTGCTATGATAGAGGAAATGAAAGCTCTGGACAAGAATGGGATATGGGAGCTTGTTGACCTGCCAAGAAGCAAGAAACCTGTGGGTTGCAGATGGGTGTTCACAGTCAAACACAAGGCAGACGGGTCCATTGAGAAGTACAAGGCGAGATTAGTAGCCAAGGGATACACCCAGATCTATGGGATTGACGATGTGGAGACCTTTGCACCTGTGGCAAAGATGAACTCCATAAGGGTGTTGTTGTCAGTGGCAGCAAACCAAGAGTGGCCTTTGCATCAGTTGGATGTGAAGAATGCTTTTCTTCATGTGGACCTACATGAAGAAGTCTACATGGTGCCTCCTCCTGGATTCACTCCACTAGGACATAGTAGCAAGGTGTGTAGACTAAATAAAGCCCTCTATGGGCTTAAACAATCTCCAAGGGCATGGTTCGAGAGATTCACCCTAGCCGTGAAGAAGCTGGGTTACACTCAAAGTCAGGCTGATCACACCCTAATTGTGAAGCATCAAGGGAAGAACACCACTGCCCTCATTGTTTATATTGATGACATCATTCTCACAGGGAATGATGCAGCAGAGGTAGCCAAACTGAAACTTCAGTTAGCGGAGGAGTTTGAAACCAAAGATTTAGGACCTCTCAAATACTTCCTAGGCATCGAAGTTGCAAGATCCAGTCAGGGGATCTTCATCTCTCAGAGGAAGTATGTCTTAGACTTGTTACAAGACTCAGGCAGGTTGGGTACCAAACTAGTGAAACTCCTATAGAGCAAAATCACCAGCTAGCAGATGCCAGTGGTGAGCTACTACAGGACGTAGGGAGCTTTTAGAGGCTAGTTGGGCGATTGATCTATCTCTCCCTGACTCGACCCGACATTGCCTATGTAGTGAGTGTGATCAGTCAGTATATGCACTCACCCAGAGGTGTTCATTTAGAAGCAGCACATCGGATCTTGAGGTATCTCAAGTCAGCCCCCGGTAGAGGTCTTCTGTTTGAGAAGAATGGCCATATGCGTATAGGGGCTTAGACTGATGCAAACTGGGCAGGGGCCAATGATGATCGGAGATCCGCTTCTGGATATTGCACCTTTGTTGGGGGCAATCTGGTCACTTGGAGAAGTAAGAAGCAACCCGTTGTAGCCAGATCAAGTGCAGATGCCGAATACAGAGCAATGGCTCATGGCTTGTGTAAGATGCTTTGGTTGAAAGTGTTGGTTGCTGAACTTGGTTTCCCAGTTTCAGGGTCTTTGAGCTTATATTGTGACAACAAAGCTGCCATCAGCATTACTTACAATCCCGTTCAGCATGATCGTGCCAAACACATTGAGGTGGACCGACACTTCATTAGAGAGAAAATTATCTCTGAGGCAGTGTGCACCCTATTTGTGAAGACTGATGAACAGGTTGCAGATGTTTTCACGAAGGGAGTTCCCAGTTGGCAACTCCATAAATGCTTGTGCAAGTTGGGCATGAGAGATATATATGCACCAACTTGAGGGGGAGTGTTATCATATACGTAGAAATACATCATATACGTAGAAATACGTATTTTATATCGGGGGTAGTCCTGTAAATACTCCCTTGAGGGATATATTTGTCTTTTGTATTTGGGACTTACATAAATAAGATTTATGGAGTCATTGTGACATAAGCTCACATGACATCCTTCTCTCTTCTTTCTTTCTCTTCTTCTTCTTTTCCTAAACCTAAACCTAACCCTAACACTAAATCACTGATTCAACTAAAAACACTTCAAAATACCCATTTTCTACACATTTCCTTGCTTTTTGGAAGGTTCATCGGTGAAAATGACCTTCCATTAAGAGTTTTCAAACTAAAAAAAAATTTTAGAGGTTGAAATCAAAATCAATACTACTCGGGGTGTGTATTTTGAAGTTGTTATTCAGTAAAAACCATTTTCTGTAATTTAACCTTTCTTTCATACATTTAAGCTACACTAATATTACAAAAGTGTAAATGCATCAAACCTCCAAACTACTCGGAGACAAATTTTTACATAACTTCTCGAAGTTGAATTAAACTTCCTCAAATTAATTCCAAATTTTAACTAAGTTGAAGTTTAGTACCTTGAACATTTCACCAAACATAGGGTATGTTGCAACAGTTCAAAGAAAATAGTATATCATATAGAACAAATTACATCTAGCCTAATTAGAATAAGAACATAAAGAGTTATATCAATGCCTTCCCCTAACGACAATAATGACATACTTGCTTTGAATGCATTAATGGAGATAGGCAAGTTGAGACGGCCCGTTGAACTGCCTCTGATGGCGTGTTTAATACATCCAACAACTTCTCTACAACAGCATGCACTTTAGGATCATCCTGTTCCACAATAAACATATTAACGCAAAACTCAAACATCTAAACAGCACCACATTTCCATAATGAAAAGCAAAGATATTAAATATCAAACCTTTGACAAATGTTTTGCCAGAGCACCAGTAAAAATAACAACTCCCTCACGCACTAAATCATATTTTTCTTCATCGGATGCCTGTATGGGATCACAGAGAAGAATAAGAATACTAGGTTAATTGTGTGATCTTAATGCAAATATTTGCATGCTAACTGATAAAGTCATCCATGAATATGTCAAATAAGAGATTGAAAGCAATTTTGCCCATAAATTATGTAATACTCAACTTAATACTTAGAAAAGGAAAATATACCTTCTTATTTAAGTAGTTCTCAAAAATAGGAAATAGCAACGAAACATTATCTCTTCCATGCTTATCAATAATCATAATACCAGCATTAATCATTCTTCCTCGAACATCCGTATTAGGATCAGCCTGCAGTACCACACATCATATATTAATCGTTAATTGCGACGAGAACATCTTGTAAAATGATTGTAAAAACAAAAAATAAATAAATAAATAAACTACATCCAAATTGCAAAATAGCAAAAAATCATAACTTGGGAACAACTAGTGTTCTTAACCAGACAGCATTTAGAAGAAGAACCAACAACAAACGAACATGAATAATTCACACCCGAAGGAAGAATGACACTTAAAACTCACATGAAAGCAGGACAGCTATTGTCTAAACATGCCTGTTATGGGCTACCTATTGTTAGAATGCAAAGTTGAGCATATCATAGAGAAGCAAAGCCAGCAACAAAGAAATTCAAGGACTATAAAAAGCCTTCAGCAGATAAAGTGTGAAGAGAGAACATCCCCATTCATCAGTGAATCCTCCACAGATACTTAACGCTACACTTACAGCAACTAAGTGCGGGAGTGGAAAATAAGGTCGGAGATGTATAGGGAGTTGACCGGTACATAGAATTAAGGTTTTAAATAGAACAGTATAAAAGGCCAAGATAAAAAAAAGCCAACAAAAGACAGGTGATGAACAGAAAAAACATCATCATCTACACCTTGGGCCAAATATTTGGGTTGCCAAAAGGAATCTAATTCCGCCATTCAACTCTATTTAGAGCAATATCTTCTGTCATGAGTCGACTCATGACATATCTCCAAATCTTTCTTTACTAACTTAATCCGTGTTTTTCTACCTTCCTCTCTCCCATTTAGGGCCATTAACCAGCACCAAATGGTAATCTTCCTCACTGATGCCGTTGTTGGAATTCGTTTGGGACTCATTTTCTTCTTAATAACCACAAAATTAACTCAGAACTTAAAGATCATGGGTCGATTTTTCCTCTTTCCTCGAATTTTTCCATTAAGTCTTAGTAAGAAAATAGCCTCAAAGGTTGACCGCCTTCAAATGAAACCAACCTAGTTTCCTGATATCGTTATTTCTAGTTTTAATCTTTTCCCCATCACTCTCCCAAAATTTCAATGTAGCTCATAAGTTTTATCCCACCATATTAGTGCAATTTTGTACATCTCCCTCACTCTTAAAAAAATTAATACCACAGTACTCTCATTTGGCAATTTCTTTCATGCACTTCCAGACCTCTATTGGAACCATCTGGCCCTAAAGCCTTTACTATCTTTTATCTTATAGAAATGAATGAAACATAGATCTTATATTTAAAGAAAGCAATGTAGAAGAAGGAAAATAATGTATGAGGTAGAAATTTTGAGTTATAAAAGCATGATTTCAAACATAGTGAAACAAACGGGTATGGAACTTACTGTATGCTGCATGCAAGATAAGTCATTCAGAAAAGGAAAAAGCATAAAGCATTCTCCTTTTTGCCATGCTCAACAGACAACAATTAGCATAGATTTATACCGCTAATCCACAATCCTCAGTTCATGGGTAATGGTTGCAAATCAAAAAACAATATGTTGCAAGATGCAAGATGTGTCCTGTCAACTATTTACACCCCATTCTTGGATGAAATTTAGAGAGTCAATGTTTTTTTTTTGATAGGTGCAAACTTTATTGATAAGCAAAAAAGCGTACAAATTCCGAGGTTAAAGGAGGTCAAGATGACCTACAGAAAGCCGAGGGAAGCAAAGGAGAAACAAAACCCCCAAAACAGCCGCTCAAGGGGAACCCACTAACAACAGTCCCTAGACCAAAGAAGGTCCATACGAAAAACAAAGTCTTCAAAGAATAAGCCCTGACATTCCAAAAACGCCTTGGACCACAAGAACAACCACCCCTTGACGTTGAGGATGATTGACGCCGTGTCCTCACTCTTGCCGTCGAAACCCTCCGATTCCTCTCCTTCCAAAGGCACCAGACTATAGCGAAACGCAGCATCCTCCAAAGAATGCAGCCTCTAGACGAGAAAGCCTTAGAATGCCAACTAAGAATGAGAGCTAAGAGAGATTCCGGCATCACCCAACTCATCCCGAACTCATAGAGAAATGAGGCCCAAAGCTCCGAAGCCACTTCACAGTATAGAGAATCGATGTTATTGATGTTGTCAAATAGGAGTATATGTATCTGTATCCTTATATTCTGTCATACACAAAATATTTTCCAAGTCCCAAAAATGGGAAACAAAGAATAGCAAATTATTCTACACTGACCATACTTGAGATCCTTCACACTAGCTTGTGCCCTTATCTGAATTATCACCTAGCCAATCATGCAATACATTTTTTTCTTTCTTCACTGATAAATGCACCCTTATCTGATGGATCACCTAGCCAATCGTGCAAAACAGAAGGACTCAATTGTAGCTTTCGAGGATGTTTAATCCACTTGCTAAACCAAGATTTACATACAGATGTGTATGTTAATCAATTCAAGAAGCAATTTTCTTTTTTTTCTTTTTCTTTTCTTTTAATTAGTAACAAAGGGCATATCATAAATATGAAAATTGCGTACATGAGTTGGGAAAAGCATTCACAAGAAAAAGCAAATGTAAAAAGAGATAGGCAACCTGCCACTCCTAAGAATCACTATCTGCTAACCATAAACTAAATCCCAATTCCAAACAAAATCTTTGAGCCTAACACCACATAATGATGGCAAACAATTTCTATCAAAAACTAGCAATATTCCATGAAAACAAGTTGAGGAAACAAGCAATTTCTTTTTTATGCACAATTCAGTTAGTTCCTTTCAAAAAGAAAGGAGCAGAAACTATAATGACAAACAGCTAAATTTTTTATGCTTTAAGCAGAATAACAAAGCAATGCATACCAATGCACGTGAGATCAAAAACGTCATGACAACAGGAAGGTCCTTCGTTCTCAGTACGTCAGCCGCAGAATGCAATGCCAGTGCTATACCCTGTCTCCCAAGCCAACAAGAATCCACACAGTCCTCTCCAGAAGCAACATCGCGGATGTACAAAGAAAATAAAGTTGAAAGAGTTTCCTGCAGATATCGCCAAGCCATGAGAACCATCACAGTGGATGATTACAATCAAAGGTGAAAAACCAAACACCAAAAGTCCAACCTGTATTGTATCTGGGTTTTCATCCAAAGCGGCCGCTATTGCCTCCCCAGCTGCTAAACGGACATTATAGTTGATATGAGAAAGTGCACCAAAAAGCCCCGAATAATCAATCCCAAAATCATACCCATAACGGTCCCATACATCCTCTGCAGCTTCTGCAACTGACTGAACAGAAAACAACATTAACAATGTCACGTGAAAGATGTCACATGCAGTGAAAAAACTAAAGAAGCACTAAACTGAAATTAACATAGAAAAGGAAACATAATTACTATATCAATCCAATAACCAACAAGTAAATGCCTGAAATGACTAAAGCAAAACTGCCAACAAGCCATAGAAAAACTATTTTGACTAAATATCACACCAAAAGAAAAAACAATAGCAAAATATGACCTCAATACAAAACAGAACAAATCAAAACAAACTTTTCCATTGTCTGGTTCTCAGGGAAAATTTTCAGAATGAACAAGTACGAGAGCATATAGCACATGTGGAATAGCCAATCATCTTTCAACGTAGAAAAAAAAACAAACAAACAAAAGCACTAAACCATAATTAGAAGCACAACGGAAAACACATGGTAAGACCAACCATAAGGACATAAATTTCAATTTCAACCAAAGTTTCAAGCATCGAAACCGAAATTTCGGCCGTAGGTTTCAAATTTCGGTGAAATTTTTGAAAAATTAGAAATGGCAAACAAAACTTAATTTATGGATTCTACCAAAAGAAACAAAATCTTATCTATTTTCTCTCCATAATCTCACCTGAGATGAGAAAATCTTAACTCATAGTCTTTATTAAAGAAAAGACATCTTAAATACACCTCTTTCTATTGGTTGTAAAGAGTGGATTGAAATTTGGGATTCTTTAAGTTTCTATTCCAATGATGCCAGTGAATTTCGGTGAAACTTAAAACCATGACCCACCACCTCTAAAAGGTATAGAGAAATAACTGGGCGGAAAGAAAAATTTTCTTTCCCTAATTAATCCATGATATTATCGAATTTATGGATATTTCACCATGGAGAATTACTCTCTCAGAATTGCCATTTCTCAAACTCTGCCTATTCAGATCTGATTGAATTGGATAGCCCAAGATTTGGATATTTACCACAAGTTTTTGTCCTCCTATGGTATTCTGTAATCTAGTGGAAGAGCGAAAAACATAACTGCAAACCTAGCACAGGGTGTAATAACAGACTACAGAGTAATGACTACCGATGGAGTGAAAATTGTGCAGATTGGAGATCCTCTGCCACAAACCTGGAATGAATGTTATAATACCTACTCCTCTACAAATGGACAAGTATCAGTCAAAAAAAAATCATGTTGAAAGAAAACAAAAGGATATTGGCCACCACTATATCACAAGAAGCTCAAGAAGAAGAGTCCGTCTAGGGCTACACCCAATTCTTACACCCGTTTCTTACTCCAATCTCATCCCTTTATTAGAAAAAATCAAGGGTTTTAATTGAACTGACGTGGCACTTAATTAATTCTTATATTGGGCTTGACTCAAGCTGAGCAGTTCGAGCCACGCTATGTACCTTTAATGCTACTGCCAATCATCCAATCAAAAGCTCCTTTTTAAGTAACTTTTTCTCAATCTACGCACGACCCAAAGAAGAAAACTTTACTTCCTAAAAACAAAAATAAACAAAAAGATTGGACCATTATTTTGAGGTACACGGATCCAACGTCTCTAACAGTATACCATATGGCTCATACAGTGGTCCAATGATTGAAGCATTATTTTGAGGTACACAGATCCAACGTCTTGAAATTACTGATCAGGCTCATTTTTGGTCTTTAG
The DNA here is from genome assembly GCA_035048495.1 of Euptelea pleiosperma. Lineage (NCBI taxonomy): Eukaryota > Viridiplantae > Streptophyta > Magnoliopsida > Ranunculales > Eupteleaceae > Euptelea > Euptelea pleiosperma. The sequence continues at coordinate 14,573,937 of CM068551.1, read as the reverse complement.
GTCCACCTAGGGATGGGCCAAACATCCATACGGTCATTACTCTCTAAGAGTGCCATGTGGAGTTATAAGGTAGTGCCCGGACGCTGGATCTAAGAGTGCCAAAGAAGATTTTTTTTTCTTTCACAATTAAATGAGTTGAAACATAAAAATATCGAAAATATGACCACCCATCTCTACAGTCCTCCCGGAATTATGTGAAGCAGGTTTCCATCTTACTTTTGGGCATTCTAATGGGTCAATAGGTCCCACAAAGTGTCTGATATGAATGAAATTGAAGGTTGTTTTCTATTGAATCATTTATTTTAGACAAAATGGTGAACTTGATGAGGTTAAAGAAATCCTTTTACAGATTGTGCTGTTAAATAACAGAATAATCAAAGGACATGGAAAGTCTTTGAATGAGGAAATCTAACACAACCGTCCCATGGCCATAAGGATTGCTTGCAAACAACCATCGCGTGAATCTTGTTGGAGGAGAGAGCAGCGAGTGGGGTCAGAGCACAGGCAATCATCGAGGTCTTTTTCAAAGGCGATGGAGAGTGCTGGGGTTTCGGTAATACTGGGAGTGGCGGCCATGAAAGATTTTTTTAGCGATGGAAATGAGAGGAGAGGAGATTTCCGAGACGAATTTTGAGGGGAAATCAGAGAGAGGGAGAATGAAAGATTCATGAGCTGGCGATGGGAACAACACATATCGTTGTTGCTGCTTGTGCTCAAAACAACAGAGAACCCAAGGACCTCCCTTTTTATCACCATCACCGTTTCAGTTGAACACTCGAACGATTTAGCTTTTTAATGGTGCTCGCCATTAAAGTTGCTGAGAAGCTAGAGAGAGAGAGAGAGAGAGAGTATGTGTGAGTGAGTGCAAGAAAAGCTATGAGAATTAAATGAAAATAGCTCGGCTTGATTTGAGCCGAAAATAAGAATTAACCTCTGATAGGGTGGGGGACAGTTCACAAGCTTGGTATTTAAGTAAGTCTCAGGTCGAAGTCCTTCACCCCGGAAATGCGGTTTGAAATCTACTAGGATATGACCTCCTGTGATTCATAGTTTTAATGATAAGGTAACTCTCTCTATCAAAATGGAACTTTCTCTATGTATGGCTCCAACCCGGCTAGGATTAATAATGAGGCAGTTCAGGAACTATTAGCTCTACTCGAGCTATGCCGTCTCTTGCCTTTGGGCTGCCCCTCTTCCACCAAATCCTTAACCTCTTCCATCGGTTGGAGATAGGGGTTCCCAGTTGTTTTAATTGATTTTTTTCTAATAGAGGGATGAGATTGGAAGTAAGAAACGGGTGTAAGAAGTGGGTGTAGCTCTTAGACGGACTCCAAGAAGAATACCATAAGACAAAGTGGCCAAAGTCCTAGCCAAAATATTGTACACACTACCCATTAGACAAATAGGACAAAAACCTAGCAAATCCTCTGCAACTCCTTCAGAATAAGAACAACAAAAGTACTATTCATATACCTATCCAAATAGGCTTCCTCCTGAAACTCTTGATCACTCTCATTAGATCGTCTTTAATTACGTGCCAACATTTTCTTTTCTGTCAAATAAAAGAATTTGTACGGAATTATCTTCCCTGAGTTTGTCCATCCTTTCTGGTTTACAGTTAGTTCTCCAGGAAAAATAAGGACCAAATGTCATACTCATATCTGTGGGTCTCCAAATAATGTTCAGACCACCTCAAGGCAGGCACTAGGCATCATAATGTCAGGGTATGTTTCTTCCTAGTTAAGTAAAGCATTAAGTAGATTTGAAATTATAGTAGTCAACTTCTTGGGGGCCATTAAATCATTTAATGCATACATCAACCATTCTTAGATCTTATAAATCAAAAAGTAGACTACAGGCTATCACAACAGCATGACATAGCCGATTGTGCGGAAAAACTATCAGATGGTTAAATATATATATGGGTCAGGATCGGGGGACAAGATTTTCATACAACATTTTTTACAACAAAAATTGATGCGGCCCAATATATAAATTAAAAGTTTTGGAACAGGATGATTTTTGGCGAGGATGGTCTGTATGGTGAGGAGATCATCCTGACAAAAATTCGAATCATTCCGATATTTGTAGACAGTTTTACAAGTTGAAGAATTATGGACCATCTATTTTTATCGTTAACTTGAAAACCACATTTGATGGGGTTAGAAATTTCAGAATATGCTAATTTTTTGTAGGGGTGATCTATGTGGTGAGGAGATCATCCTCACCAAAAATCATCTATTGATTCATCTTCCATGTGGGTACGCCAAAATTGTTGTAAATGATGTTGTATGAAAATGTTGTCCCCCTTCATGTGGTCTAAAGCCTTCTCGGAGTGCAAGGGTCTGTTTTTTGAAGATTTTGTCTTCCGCTGGGATTCTATTTGTACTCGGGAAGGAAGTTGATCGGGTTGTATGGTTGTTTGTTTTGTTTTTGTTTTGCTTTGCCTTTGCCCAGAGTAGATCATCTCGATCTATAGGCTTTAGGTTGTTTGTTCCCTCTGCTTTCGGCCTTCTTTTCAGGCCCTTAATAAATTTTACTTATCAAAAAAAAAAATGTGTGTGTGTGTGTGTGTGACATTGCAACGAAAGTTGAAAAAAAAGGACATCATAAAGGCCACTAAATAAAATTATACGAAACCAGAAGCAAGAGAGTGTTGTCTGTCTTAAAACATCGCTAGCAGCAGTCCAGCTTGTAACGTCTAGATTTTAGTGCTGGCTAATTCTATATGACAAAACATGTGTATATAACATTCCTAGTGTTTGGGTAGTTAGGGGTCGATTGGTTGAGTATGGTTTCATCATTGAAAACTGTCAGAAGACTACTAGAAAGAAGATCATAAGATTCAAAGCTTCAATTGATCAACACATCATTAGGTTCGTAAGTAGCTTAGAAACCCTAGAAATAGGTGCTACAACCCTTAAAAACATTCAGAACTAAGTTACTATTGCAAAGGAGGGGTTTCAAGGGCTTGCAGGGGTATTTACCTTGAAATTGGAGAGTCCAGTCGATTGGAATTGCCTGGACAGATACAAAAAAGTCTTATGGGTGTTGCCCAATCGATTGGACTTGCCCCCAGTCGATAGGACCGACACGGAATTGTTTTTAAACTCCGTAACTGTCCCTTATGCCCTGCAATAGTTATTATTTCATTGGGACTAGCTTTATTATAAATATAACCTTTTAGGTTACCGATCAAAAAACAAAACTTTTAAGTTGAAAACCTAAGTCATCCAAGTCAATCTAAAGCATAGAAGAAACCCTAGAGATCCAAGAGCTTCCATTGTTGATTGAGGCTTAAGTTTCGCTCTTAAATGCTCAAGATGCTTTGAACTACATTTTGATCTTGAGTGAAGGAGAGTGTTGATCTCTTCATGGTTGAATCTCTTTCTTCCATGAAGGATTAAATATCTTGGTTTGTTTTATTACCTTCTCTGTTAGTAGCTCACCGTGTGGATTCGGCGTGAACTCGTGTGTGGATCGAGTTGGCGTAGATTCGGTGTACTTCCAGATTGAATTCAAAATCACACCTTAGCGTTTCATGCGGTTCGGAGCGTGAAGATATAGGACAACGTGGTAAATCGGCCGTTAGAGCTCATGTGGAGTTGGATTCAGTTTTGAGCCTTAGCGTGGGTAACAGTCTGTATCTCTGTCTTCTATTAGTGTTGTGATTTTGACTGGACATGGTCTCAAAGTTTTCCCAGTTGGGTTTTCCTCGTAAAAATCATGCGCCTATTACTTGATTGATTTTATTATGTTATTGAATAAATAGATTTGTGAAAAATATATCTTTGATATATTTAGATTAAATTTGGTTAGACCAATCTATTTGCTTCCGCTTAGAAATTGCATGCGATAAATTACAAATCACTGACCGAATAGATTTGAATAGGTTGCTTAATTTTTAATTGATAATTAATGTAAATCAGACCTATTCACACACACACACACACACCCCCCCCCCCCCCCCCTAACCCTGTCTTTTCACAGTTTCTCATTAAAAGATTTGACACTACACTTGATGTCAGCCTTTTGGAGCCCCGTAAATCCAGTTTCTCATTAAAGGTTTGACACTACACCCGATATCAGCTTTTTGGAGCCCATAAATCATCCAATGGGATACATCAACCATTCTTAAACCTCATAGGTACACTAAAGTCAATCACGACAGCATGAAGAAATGAGGAAAAGAACCTAAAATAGCAAATTTGAGGAAAAAATATCACAGTTGAAATATTGAAGACTCCAACGCAATGGAAATAAAGAGAAAAAATGGACACCACCATAAGAACCACAAGATGAAGTTATACAGTGCGGAAAAAAAAAAAGACTGGTGTTTCCCCTAAAACACAATTAAAGCAGATTAAGAAAGAAGTGAAAGAAAACAATAATGTAAAACAAATAGTAATAAAACTGTCAAAAAACATTACAGTTAATTATCACTAGCACTGTACAGATTGTCAATTAAAGGTTTTCAAAGTTGTCTATTTTAAAATGAAATCAGATAGAAGCCAAACCTTTTCTGAATCATGTAGAGCGATCCAAATGCTTGTTGCAACCTCCACATTCTGAGGCAGAGAACGGCCAGAAACAGACGGGATACATTTTATAGCATTTAAGCAGGCCAGCCTCACATGAACATCTTTGGCATACACTCCGCAGAGAGCCTGTTTGAGGTGTATGAGAAAAGAAGTAAATAACAGTATCATAAAAGCACCTTCCAGAAACAGTGAAGGAGAATATGGTTGCACTTACAGGTGCAAGTTCGTCCGGTTGCAGACCCAAACATAACTCATTTAACATTGGTCCAATTGATGCTTGATAAGCTGGAACAACACCAAGAACATGATAAAGAACCTGCAAAACAGAAGACGGGAAATGTATCAAGGATATAACAGTTAGTATGAAGATCAAAAATAACATGTGCTAGAATCAAGGTTTAAAGGTGTAACTGATAGCATCCGAAGCCTAGGAAGTGGTAATATGGGATCCAAGTGCAAAGAAAGTATACGAAGCACATCATCGTGAAGCCCTGTCTTCTTTGAAGACAACAATATCTGCTCCATAATCTGACAACAAAATTTAATTGTTTCGGGAATGTTAGCAAAACAATTTCAGTAATGAACTCATTACAGAGAAATTTAACGATAAGAAGGAAAAAGTACCGGGAATACGAAAATGAAGGAATCTACGGGAAGAGGTCCAGCTTTACAGGACACCAATAAGCCAGCAATTATTCGTTCAAAAAGTCCCATGGATGGCCTTTCTTGGACTTCCCCTTCACCAACTGATGGAATTAGCTCCCAAACAGCACGTACTTCTTCAGTAGAAATTATACGTAAAGCAGCAGCAATCTCAGGGGCCCAATTACAAAGAGGTGGAGCGATGCATCTTGAGAGCTTCAGCATGGTTTCAAATGCTACATCACTTACTATTGGGGACCGCAGCAAAGGATCTACAAATTTCACCTGTTTTGGAATGACAAAAAAATAAATTAATGGAAATAGGAAAAGAACAAACAGAAAAGCAAGGGACAGAGATGAATAGCTACTGAGATTAATAAAATATCTTAAAAGGTAAAAATGCATAAGCATCATATACAAATATATGTGTGAAACCTTAGTCCACTACATAGCATCATTATTACAAAGGAAATCACAGTAACAGAATTTTTGAGATTCAGAATAATAAAATAATATGATGCATCCAAAACAAACGAAAAATATGATCGCCAAAACCAATTTAATATTTAGAAAAAGCAAAGCAAGAAAATGCATCAATAAACAACGATGATGGGAATCAAGAAGCAATATGTAAATAGAAGCCGAGATGAGGATGCTGAGTTGGAGTGCATAGACTAAGAAAGAAAAAATTATAAATGAGCGCATCAGAGCGAACCAAGCAATAGCCACAATAAAAAGAGGATAGTAGACAGAGATAGTTTTCCAATATGCAACAAATATCACTGACGGCACTAACAAGAACCAACAGCCAAAAAGAATGTGGACCGAGGTATTGGGGCAAGATTTGAATAAGCATTTTTAGCGAAGGACAAGGCCATAGATAGAGTGGAATGGTGAAATGAGATTACATGCAGCAACCCCAAATAGCAGGTTAACGCTTTGTTGGTTGATTGGTTGATCCACAAACAATGATGACCCGATTGATTGTTAATCAAGGAGTTACTCCTCACTTGATAAATACAACTGAATATAAAATTATAATCATACATTTGAACAAAGGTTAATAAGAAAGAAATATTTTGAATATATGAGACCCAGCAAAAGGACTAGATTCTACAAAATTTCCTTCAAAAGATATTGTAGCTCAATCTTTCAAGTTTCAACAACTCCTTATATAAGGAAACAAAGAGCAAAACCTACAAATCAATATACAAGATTCACATTTTTTCATTGCAAGAATAGATAACACAGAAGCCCATATACCAAGGGAGCTCATATTTGCACACCCCATTTCTTATCCCAGTGGACTCCTAGTCAGGGCACACCTCAAAAAGAGAGCTCTCTCTAAAAGTTGGCTGACCAGTGACCATACTGACTGCCCACAAAATGAGCCATGTGGCACATTATTAGAGGACACTGACCGTATAGATGTTTGGCCAATCTCTAGGTGGACCTACAAACCAAAATTCAACTTGATTAGTGATTTCCAAGTGTTGAATGGAGCCATTTTCATGGGTTGATTTAACCGTGGGAATTTGAGCATTATCAACCGTTATTTGGGGTACAAGATCGAAAGGTTTGAAATCACTAATCAAGCTGATTTTTCATTTTTAGGTCCACCTAGGGATTGGCCAAACATCCATACGGTCAGTGTCCTCTAAACATATGCCACGTGGCTCATTTTGTGAGCGGTCAGTGACCATCACCGGTCAGCCAAGTTTTAGAGAGAGATCTCTCTTTTTGGGGTGTGCCCCGACTAGGAGTCCACCAGAATAGGAAATGGAGTCTGCAAATATGCGCTCCCTATACCAATTATCTCACATCAAGCACCTTCAGAAGGAGAAAAGGTAGCAAAATAGATTACATATGTAACACCACTCCATAAAGCAAGCTCACCATAAAAGCACCTCCTTTGGCCAAGAAATCTGCCTTATCATTGGTCGACCTCAGAAAATGGAAGAACAAGAAATTCAAATTTAATGCAAAAAAAATTTATAATACGAAACAATCTCCAACACCCGTTCTTTCCCCAAGATTCAAACGAATACCTCTGCTTGAGTCCCATACAGCAACATCCATTAGATTCAACACTTCGAAGTTTTTAGACATTGCAGAAGAGATAAAGTATCAGCCTTGTTTGAATCAGCCTCCCCTAAGGGACGCGAATAAACATAAATGAGCCCCTTTTATTTAGAATAAGTCCCCCGATCCCAATAAGGACTCAGTTGCTAAACGAACACCCACCAAATTAAGCTTGGTAAGGTTCTCCATCGGGTTTCAAGCAACAAGCACAACTTGATGGAGAGGAGAGGACCACGTCACTGACCTACAATTCCTCCAAACACCTTCAATGTAAGGGCCTAGTGAGAAACCCTCACCTTGATTTTCTCAATAATGTTTAGCCAAGATGAGTTGTTTTCGAATTTCATGCACTCTTCCATATTCCAAGGCACTGTAAAGTTGTTCGGCACACTTTCCTTTGGCCCTTTCCAGTCTTTTCTTCAGTGTGTCCAGTATCACCCTGTTGGCCGCTTCCACTAATCCGTTGCTCTGAGGATACCTCGGGCTTGACAGGCTTTTCTTAATTCCCAAAGTTTGACAAAACGCGCGGATTTCGATAGCGTCAAATTGCGTGCCATTGTCGGTCACAATCTACTGTGGTATGCCGAAACGGCACACAATATTCTCCCAGAGGAATCTTTTTACATTGGAGACGTGTACTTTGGTGAGTTCAATGGCTTCGATCCACTTAGTAAAGTAGTCGGTGGCGACTAAGAGGAATCGTACATTTCCTGGGGCAGTCGGTAGCGGGCCGACTATGTCGAGTCCCCACAAGGCTAAAAGGGAAAACTTCCAAAGAATGCAGCCACGCTTCCCAAAGGGACCCACATGCCATAAACCAATCAACTATACAATATCCAAAGGAAAGACCAAATTAATCTCCACTTACTTGAGCCTTAAGGAAATAACACCAAATCACTCTTGTAATTGAGAAAATAATGTGAGTGCATCTCTCTACGTTAGATATGTGTACTTCTGAGTCTCAAACTCTCAGTCAATCAATTGTGTGTTTTATTAGATTTCTTGAATATTTAACTTTTTAAATTCAAACAGTTGTCTAAAGTAGTATTAAGACCTTATAGTACATTCCCTTAGTTGTTTCAGCCTTTTTTACAAACATTGCATGTGTTTCCTGCAATTTTATGCTTCCTTATTGCGTAACGTATCCTACAAAACCTGATTATGCCCAACATCAACATTTTAAACCTTCTTTACCAATATCTTTAAGATGCCAACAACCGTTGTGTATAGTCTTGTTATAGAATATCAAGAAAGTATTGAAGATACTTGACATGAGGTAAAATAATGCGTTAAGCTTTCCCGATTTCGTACATATAAAGTCATTAAGATGCATTGGTCTATATGATATTACGATGCGGTAGGAGGTAGAGTGAACTGTTGTCCTAGAATTGTCTAGGGCGTTAAAAGTCTACAAATAAATCTGTTTTCTTAATTTTCTTACTAACTTAAGATTACATTTCAAACTAAGATGAAGTCAAGCAGATGTAATTACAAAGGCAAGTCCATGGTTTTAGTAAAAGTGATTTACGACAATTTGGTCCCATTGAACTTGGCTTTCTTCCCATAGATGGTGCACAAAACATAACCCTTAGCATGGACAACCTTTTCCATAAAGAAAAGTTCCAAAACTATGGGTCATGTGCAATGAGGATGAAGAGACTGAAGATTGAATTATAATATCCACTGCTTATTTGCTCGAAAAAGTAGTAAATCCTTCTTTCTCAGCATCCAGCATGTCTTCCCTTAAAAGACAATTATGTTTTCTAATGAGTTGATTACAAGGGATCTCAGGGTATGAGGGACGAAATTTTGAAGTTTGTTTCTAGTTGTGCTTAGATGGGTTATCTTATATGAATTGAGAGAAAATTGCCAAATCATTAAAGCTTTAGTCTTTCGGAACATTAGATCATAGATCATAGATCATCAATTTTTTCAATAATATATAATTGAGTTGCAATCTATAAGAATGTATGTGGTTAAAGAATTGTGAAGATTGATCAATGGAGAAAATATCCTAAAAGAAGGAACTGTGAAAACCCAATGGAACCACAAGTTTAAAAACCAAAACAAGAAGAATCAAGGTCGAGGTCAACGGCAGCTATTCAGTATCCCTAGCCTGGCAAGGATATATGGAATCTATAAGGACAAATCAGTATCAACATTAAACATATTCTCCAAACAAATTGGTCACATAAGTTTAAACAAGGTTGAGGAATATGTTTAACACTGAGGAGTGGAATGGCTACCAGTAAACGATTCCCCTTAAGCGAAAGCGATCAAGAAGATAATGAGCAAACAAATCTTTACTCCATACGTGATGTGAACATAATGGACCTCATTGTGAGGTCCTCAAGGTGGTCGACAGGGACAAGAAACCTACGGTGGGGCATTTGTACCATGCCAGCTTCTTATGATAGACTCAATCAAAGCATCTATGTCTCGCTTTTACCAAGGCTATTGAAAAATCATTAACGGCATATGGACGAAGCAGCCTAGGCACCACATTCACAAGGCCTGCAAGGATTGTAGCCTACTTTTGACACTCAGATCATCCGATAATCATTATTGAATTGTAAGCCCCAAATGGATTGTAGCATACTACCCGTATTCCAAGAGCCAATGTGAATACATCCTTTGCTTGGATAACTTGCTCATTGTTGTTTAGTACATGACAGTATATATCTATTGTATTGGATGAGAAGGTTTGTATATACTTATCAAAAAAAAAGAAGGTTTGTATATCTAAAAAAGTTCTTGTTATCCGTATATGATATATAGGGCTATTTCGAAACGTATCAAAAAATTAATTTAATTACTTGTGTTATGAGAGAGAATAATAATAATATTGCTTTAAACATCACATTTTTAGCTTCGCAAAGCATTAGACATAGTTTATATAAAATATGTTACTTTATCGGTTCGCACCTATAGCTGCAAATAAACCTTTATTCAGTATATATGGTAACACCGATAGTTCAATTGCCTTGAACCCTAGTTAGTAATTATGTGTACTATACGCGTGTGTATTATTATACCCATTACCTACTACCCAAATAGTAGGCTTTTTTGAAAAAACATTTTAAACGACTATACACATCGAATTGTACCTATTATACTTTGTTTTTTTTCTCTAAAACCGATTAAAACATGTATTTATGTCTTTTCAATAATGAAAAGTCTTTGTTGTCAATCTCATGAATATTTAGTTGTTAGTATATGATCACGTTCGGTAGCAGTCCTCTAAAGACAGAAGCGTCAACAATCAAATGTGGACTTAATCAACAATTCAGAGAAGATCAACCCAACGAACGCAGTTCAGTGAAAGATAAAGTCATGTCAGCATGAAGATTTGGGACTCAACTCAGCAAAAGTTCTCACTTAACGGACATTCAACAATGGAATCTCGTGTTTAATATTCGTATACATCAAGGGGTTGACCGCGCAAATCATGCGGTTGACCGGACCCCTAGATGATCTCTTTGACTTAGGCTTTTTGGCGTCAGGGCAGACTGACCGGCCGACTGCCTAATTGGTGCGGTCAACCACCTCCTTTATCCGTTGTTTGTTCTTTTCAACTCTTGGACCGACCGGCCAATTTGTGCAGCCGACCACCCTCAGACAGAACTATCTCTGAGTAGTCGACCTACCAAAATGAGCGGTCGACCCCCCAATAAAAGTGGATCTCGACTTGACTAATAAGTCTGGCGGTTTTTGGCTTGTTGGGCCCATCCCAACGGGCATTTTAAGTTTGTTTCTCTTGTTTAAGAGTTGCTTATATAAAGGAACATAAACCCTAGAACAAATAATCAAGCAACAACTCTTTTACTCCCATTCATTCATTGATATCTTCTGAGTTGAAGAGATTTAGATCATTTGAGAGTTTCACCTCAGCAAATCAAACTGCGTCATACTGTAAAGGCTCAAGACTATTTGATAGGCTACACTCTATTCTTTACACTGCTTCCTCTTCTACCCAGTAGATGATAATCACTGTACGTGTGGCATTTGGAGTGAATCTTCGGACCCCTTTGTTTCGAATTCATCTAAAGGTAAGTATCGAAAAAAAACCTAAGATTGAATTATAACTATCAAAACTTGAACTTGTGTTTGGTTGATGAGTATTTACTAATTGGTATTGAGTTGTGGATTGTAGATCCATGCATGAAGAAAACGTTTTCTTCTAACTCTACTAGCCTAGTTTGACTCTCTAGGTGTGCGAGAAACGATTATCATGAGTTTAGACTAAGTGAATACTTAATTTTGTTTATTTTGTTCAATTTGATACATTGTAATGCATGATTGAAAGAATAATAAATTGCTCGTGTTGAGTGTTGGAAGATGTAGGTGCGATTTCACCGAACTACTATAAATCTGTCTTATGTGATTGTGAATGTTTGCATAACTTGTCTCATATACCTATCTCAGTATTTGTGCTTGATTTGAATATTGAATTTTTTATCTATCTCCGCCTTGCATGATCATCGAATTTTTTTTTGGTAAGTGTAAACTTTATTGAAGAAAGAAAGAAAGCATACAAAACATCTTGGTTACAAAAGGTCGAGATGACATACAAGGCCCAGGAAGAGCCAAGAAAAGACAGGCCGGGGATTTACAATACCAGACTAGATACAATCCCTAGAGCAAAGAAAGTCCATGCGAAAAACAAAGTCCTCGAAGAAAAGACCCCTACATTCCAAGAAAGTCTTGGACCACAAATACAGAAGTCCTTTTATACTGAGGATGATCAAGGCCGTATCAATGCTAGAGCCTTCAAAAACCCTCTTGTTTCTTTCCTTCCAGAGACCCCAAATAATAGCGAAGTGTAACATCCTCCATAGAATATTGCCTCTCGAGGAAAAGGCTTTGGACCGCCAGCTTTGGAAAAAGACCACAAGGGTTCCCGGCATCACCCAGCGCATCCCGAACTCGTTGAGGAAGGACCAAACCTCCTTGGCCACAACACAATGAAGCAGAAGATGGTCAACTGTTTCTCCGCTTTGGCGGCACATCCAGCAGTAGTCTATGATTATGATGCCCCGAGAATGCAAGTGGTCCACTGTCAGGATCTTATCCAGAGTGGCCTTCCAAGTGAAAAAAGCCACCTTGGAAGGAACAAAGGAGCTCTAAGTCGAGGAAACAGGAAAGTTGAGCCCTACTAAAGAAAGAGAGGCCTCGTAGAATGATCGAACTGGGAACGAGCCGCCTTTAGACCATTTCCATATCCGCTTATCCTGACCTTGGGAAGGATATGAACATCGTGGAGCCGAAGGAGCAACCTGGATAGGGGCTTTATTTCCCAATCATTAAGGTTTCTCCTGAAGCCAAAGTCCTAACCTATAACATCCCCTCCAAATTGGGTGCAATCAGAAATGGGTCGCTCTTTCATCTCCGAGAGTGAGTAGAGCTCAGGGAAGTCAACACGCAAGGGTGCCTCCCCACACTATAGGTCCTCCCAAAATCTGATCATGTTGCCTGGTCCCACCTCATACCGGACTCCCCTAGCGAAATGGTGAGAGACCTTAGAAATGCCCCTCCACACACTACACCCGTAAGGAGTGTTGACCAGACTGCACAACCAGCCGAAAGAAGAGACTCCAAGTTTGTCAGCTATGATCCCCCTCCATGGACTAGAAGTTTCTTCTCCAAATCTCCAAAGCCATTTACTCAAAAGAGCTTGGTTCATAGCTTTGAGATTCTTAATGCCTAGACCCCCTTTATCCTTGGCTTTGCATACATTATCCCAGTTGTCCAAGTGCATCTTCCGATTCCCCTCTTGTTGCCCCACAAGAAGTCCCTCATAGTCTTCTCCAGAACCTTAGCCACACCACATGGGATAGAGAAGAGTGACATATAGTCAAGCTGGAGAGTGTGCTTTTAATAAACACAAGTCTACCTCCTTTGGCTAAATATCTAGATTTCCAAGCAGCCAACCTCCTCTCGAAGCATTCGATAACAGGCTCCCATAACGCCTTCGATCTATAAACATTGCCAAGGGGAAGACCTAGCTAGGTAGTTGGAAATTTATCCACACCGCACTTAAGAATGCTTGCCAACCCTGATATATTCTCCACCTCACCCACCCCATAAACCTTACTCTAGGCAAGGTTGATCTTGAACCCCGAAACGGCTTCAAAGCAACACAAAACCCTATAAGAAATCTCATCTGAGGGGTGGATGTCCCAAGGAAAATAAGTGTGTCATCCGCAAATTGGAGGTAGAAAATAATGCTTGAACTCGGGGTAGCCGTAAAGCCCTCCAACTCTCCAAGATAGATAGCTCTTGAAATCATTTTCCCCAAGGCCCCTACCACCACCAGGAACAGATAAGGCGATAGTGGGTCTCCTTGGTGCAACCCTGTAGAGCTTTTGAAGTAACCTGCAGGGGACCCATTGATAAGGATAGAGAAAGAAGCTGACGATATGCATTTCAAAATCCATGACCTCCATTTATGACTGAAACCCAACCTACCAAGCATGTAGTCTAGAAATCTCTAGTCCACATGGTCGTATGCCTTCTCCGTATCGATTTTGCATACAAGCCCTAAGACCCCGAATTTGGATCTGGAATCAATGCATTCATTAGCTATCAGGACGCCATCTAGGATTTGTCGACCATTCACGAAAGCCCCTTGGAATGGAGAGATGACGGAAGGCAAAACTTCTTTGATTCTAGTGGCGAGCATCTTAGCTATAATTTTGTACACACTGCCCACCAAGCTAATGGGCTTAAAATTGGTAATGTCCACTACCCCCTGAAACTTTGGAATAAGAGCTATGAAAGTGCTGTTAGATGAGAAATCTAGGAAGCCCTCCTTATGGAAATCCGCCACAACTCTCATAAAATCAGCGCCTACAATCTCCCAGCATTGTTTGAAAAAAGTAATAGAGAAGCCGTCGGGACTAGAAGCCTTATGCCCGGCCAACTCTGAAATAGCATGCAAGACCTCTTCCTCATCAAAGGGCATTTCTAGTCTCTCACTGTCAGAGTCACTGATCTGATCAAACTCGAGGTCGTCCAACATGGGCCTATAAGAGGTTGTTTCAGAGTAGAGATCGGAGTAAAAACCCACTGCACTATCCCTGATACTGTCCTCCCCTTCCAAGATATCACCACAAACAGTGAGCCGAACTAGATGGTTCCTTCTTCTGTTAGCGTTAGCCACCTTGTGGAAAAATATGGTATTTTTGTCCCCTTCCTTCAACCACCTGATTCTAGATTTCTGCTTCCAATTGATCTCCTCCAACCTAGCCGTTTGAAGGTATTCCGCCTTCAAGTTCACTCTTCTAGTAAGATCCTCCACGGAGAAAGGACTGTTCTCCTCCATCCTATCAAGCACAGCGATCTTCTCAAGAAGCAACCCTTTCTTCTGGTCGATTCTACCAAACACCTCCCAATTCCACTTCTCGATCTTACCTTTAAGCTTTTTAAGCTTAGTTCTAAAGGAGACCCATGCCTTTCCGTCGCAAGAGAAAGACTTCCACCACTCCACCTTAGACTTGAATTGGACGTCACAAAGCCACATTCTCGAATCGGAAGGGAATGGGTCGAGAATTGAAACCTCCACAATCCATAAACAAAGGGGAGTGATCTGAGGCGGGACGGGGGATAGCCAACAATGATACTCCATGGAAGCGATCTTCCCAACTGAAGGACACGAGAAATCTATCCAATCTGCTTAAAGTGGGTTGATCTTGGTTGTTGGACCAAGTAAATCTACCCCCATTCTACTTCTAGTCACTCTGCCGACTACATTCTTCTCATGCGGAAACTGGGTCACATTGAAATCCCCTCCAAGGCACTAGCGGTCGTCCCATAAACTACCAATATCGACCATCTCCTCCCAAAATTGGTCCAGAAAAGTGTTGATCGTAGGACCGTACACCCCTGTTAGAACCCAGATGAACTGCTCCCATACACACTGACATCTGATGGAAACCGAAAAGGCCCCTACCAAAACATCTAACACTTCTAAAAATCTGCAATTCCAAATCAGGACAATGCTGCCCGCAGTTCCGATAGCCGGGAGATCCTGCCACCCACAATCAAAGAAAATGCATAATTCACGAACCACCTTAGAATCCATCTTCTCCATTTTGGTTTCCTAGAGAATCAAAACGTTGGCCCCCCATTTATGACAGACTTTTGGTCACCACTCTTCTATCCATGTTTCCCTATCCCAAACATTCCAAGATAGGGTCTTAAGCTTCATTGGGCAATTGACTCTTCCTCCCTCTCCTATGGCTACCGTAAACTAAGGTTTCTCCAGACTTTAAAGGGTTGGCCAACCGAAGGATTTATGTGTACTTTAGCAGGTCTAACGGCCGCTTCTGATACCCCTATCCCCTGCCCCTTATCCAAATCAGCAACATCGACAGCAACAGCCTAAACTCTACCCATATTGTCCTCTTCACAGCAGTTGGGACCCAGATTTTCTGTTGTACTAGTAACCTCCTGACGGCTAGACCCCCGAAAGCCTTCAAGGAGTAAAGGTGGCTTCTTGCCTATACAAGATGTGGAGTCTATCGGAATCCCCATAATAGAAAAAAGTAATTTGCGAGTTTCTTCCTCTTGGTTGTCTGAAGATAGGCCCAAGGACATCCCCAGCTTGAGAATGTTGTCACGATACCAAGAGATAAGATTGTCATCAGACGAAGAAAGAGGAAGTTGAGGCTCTGACCAACCTGGCTGTTCGGGCAGATTACTGAACGTGAGAGCCAATTCCTTACCCTCTTCAAGTGAGTATTTCTCTTTGCTCTAATTAGAGTCTGAACCTACTGGTTTAGCCGCTGGAAGCCAGTCTAGAGGTGGGACAACCAAAGGCGGGTTGTAATCGTAACTGACTGTTTGGTTAACGACTGTCATCTCCGCCTCACGAATTACAAGAGTAGCATCCCAGTGATTCTTCATCCCTGCGATCGCTACCTCCTTGGGACAGTCAATAGAAACTGGAGCCCCAGTCAAAGAAGGTCCAAGTAGACTGTTCCCTAGGATCAACAAGGTAGGGGAAGAAAGGGAAGAAGAACAGGGGTTAGCTTGAGAGGAGACCAAAGCAATCCTCTTACCTTGGTCTAGCAGCCTCTCAGGCACACGATCTTCAGTAACTGAGATGGGGAGGGGATTCTGCTTCGATCACGATAGGAGCTCTATAGCAACCGTAGCGGATGGAAAAGTATCCCCGTTCCTGGCTTTAAGTAAGACATCGGTTGCGAAGAGGTTGGAACGGGTTACAAAAATGGATTCGTTGACCCAACGAATTTTCAAACCACCCGACCCATGCCCTTTAAACTGTCGAAATGGACGACGAACGCGCCCGACTCGAAAAAGGTGTCTAGCCCGAGATCCGACAAGGGATCCACTACCTAAAGTGCCGCACGTGGCAGAAGATGGCCCTAGCACTTCCTTCCCACTCTTCTACGCATCAGCTGATCTCGATTTCCCACCCAGCGAAGGTCTATCGTCCGAAAGTCCCAGAGGTTTAAAAAAACCTTTCGAATGGGAATCCATACTCCGTATGCACAATGGTTCCCCGTGTCCACTGGAGATATGTTCCCCTGAGTTCCTCCCATTAGAAGATGTCATATGCTCCACTGTGACAGGGGCCAATGAATCTGACGCTTGCTAACGTCCGCCGAGAAAGATGACCCACAACCATCTCTTCCGACTCCGACAACCGCCTCCTCCATTATGTGCAACACCGCAACCCTAACAAGGGCTGCCAAACTTGGGTCATTTTTCTCCATCAGGATACCCCTGTTAACTCCGCCAGCGATGATCAGTTGAATCGAGAGAACAGTGCCTCTGTCTTTGATGAGAATTCTTCTTGGATTATTCTCCTCTCTACCACCGACCTTTAAGAGAGCCGCACTGTAATCTAATCCTGAAAGGGATGTTTTGTCTATTTCCAGAAGTCCTCCCGCCAACCGACCAATGCAGCCAAAAATGTCTTCATTCCAAAGGTGGAAAGGAAGACCAAAGACTTGTATCCAAATCGACTTGAAGATCCCCGCCTCCTCTGCCGCATTCATTGTCGGCCACCATCTACTAATGTATATGATGTCGTCCCCAACCCTGAAAGAGGTCAAATTATAGAGGAACTGGAAAACACTGGTTTCTCAACATGGAAGAGTCTCCTCCTACCACTAAGTAGATGAGAGGGGTGGTGCCTGTTAAAATGTTCAGGGCTATGGCGATATCTTCCCACGGCGGCTGGTCTGAAGAGGACTTGACGATAAGAACATGTTTCCACTTTCCAGGAGTCAAGCACCCCCGAGGTGCCTCCGAGATAGTTGGTAGCTATCGTGGCAGAGAATCCAGCTCTGATGATCTGTCCTTTGACCTGTGCGTCGGTCTCCTGCCTCCTTCCCAAGAGGGGGTTGCTAACCTCATGCTTCCCAACATACGGTTGCTTGAACAAAGCTGCCAAACCCTCGACCAAAGAAGCCCAACCACCTCTGTTGATGCCTTCTGGAAAGCAAAAACTCTTGTTGCAACCGTGGGGGGTAAAGTCCGAGAATCTTAAGAACCTACACCTAGCATGTTGGATTCTATGTACACCCACATGGGGGTGTTCTTAGTGGGTTGCGTTCCCCTACCCCACATAGGGTTTATTCTCTATTGTTTATGGGTTAAGTGATGGACCCACCCACTTAACCCACAATCTCTTTATTTCATGTTAGTGGGTTAAGTGGTGGGCCCTCACTTGACCCACATGATTTCACCTTTACTTGTAGAAGGGGTTTCCCCAACTTATAAATATTACTTATGGGAGATTGAATATTCACTCCAATCTCCCTATTCTCCCTCAAACCCTAATCTCTTCTTCTCTCCCTAACCTCCATTCTCTCTCTCTCTCAATCTTTAACATATTGGTGACAACTTCAAACAACATGGCATTGCTCATTTCTTCCACTATGAAGCACCTAGCCGAAACTATTGTCTTCCTCCACAACTTTCTTGGATCTTTCGCGGAAACTCCGTCTAAAAAGACATTTCTAAGCCATCCACCAATCTCGGCCGGAAAATCTACTTCTTCCGTCCATCTATTGCCTTCTTCTCTCACCCTTAGAAATTTCTTGCCGCCCCTTAGCACCTCTGAAAAGAGAAAACCGGTTCTTATTTTTTTCTTCCCTTGAATTGAAGTACAAACCTATCAATGATCATCGAATTTAAATCTATAAATTAATCCATAGAGAAATTTTAAATTGTCATATTCCGCCCCCTCTAGGACATATTGTGGTAATTAAAAGGGAATTTCAAATAATACTTCAAATTCGAAACGTGCGGGAAAAAGTCCATTGGATCTTTGTACCCAGCCCAAAATAATGATCCAATCCCATTGTTGAAAATCACCTATGAAAAAAGACTAAAATCTGACGGATATAAAACACTAATCATGCTAATGTTTGGTCTGTATGTCCACCTAGGGATGCACCTAACATCCATTCGATCGATGGACTCTTAAGAGCGTTCCACGTGAGAACGTTTTATCTGGCGTCCGGGCCGTACCTAAAAATAGACCAAACATACATACATGCATACATATATATACACACACATGATTTTTTGGTGTCATACTTTTTATATTAAATCGTATTGTACACGAATTATTTTTAAACTGTTTTTTTTCCGTTTCCCGTTTATTTGGCACTTTTTTTATCATATCTCAAAATTTTCAAACAGATTATACTCGTACTATTCCCATCCCAAATGTTTTCCGTAGGCCAAATTGCTAACTGGGCCTTGAACATCATATCCTTCGATTATTTATAAATCAAACACGGTTTAATGTACTGATGTGTAAGTGTATCAAAGCATATCATCATTTTCCCAGTGTGTTGTATCAATATTGTCCAGATTCAGGGAGGCAAAAGCAAGAATATCATCCAAGAAAGTACCAAGCAGTGGATGAGAAGATGATGACACTCACTGAAGTCACGACGTTCACCTTATTGAAGGAGCGTTCAACACTCAATAGTATGATTGTTGCTGTGTTGGCAACAATTTTTATGGCAAAGTCAGGGTGCTAATAGTTCTTCTACAACATCATAAAAATACAGATTACTCAGGCAGTAGCCAATACAACCAAGCCCAAGCATCTGGATGGGGAGCCCAAGGTTATAAACTTTACCACATACCCATTGCCTGCAGCAATGGAGTCAAAAAGTCCACTAACAGTTCCTCTTGGATTGCATCAATGACGATTTGGAAGGCAGCAACAAGGGAATGCAAAGTATTTGGAGCACCCACAAACATGGTTCAAAATCTCATTCTGTCTCGTCCAAGACATCTCGTTCTGGCAGGATACCTAGACGATATATATGGGAATGTTTTGTCTCATGCCAAAAGCCTAATTTAAGTACTAAAAGTGATTTTTAGCATAATTTGCATACAGGAATATTTTCATGGTATGTCTTTTATAACACATAAATGCCAAAAAAAAAAAAATTTAGCATAATTTGCATTAAAACAAATAGTTTGATTTTATTGAGACATACTGTATCTTTCACTATCTCGTTTCGTTAGCATACCAAGATAACAATAGGAAAAGTTATTTTAAGGCCTTCAATGGATATTGACCCTCAACAGTACGAGCAATACTCCAAGAGTACACCAACTTGTACCACATCATCAAGTTGTGGACCTAATACTATAGTTACATAGCACAGCAGTTTTATCACATCCCAACCAATGTAGGTGATGAAGGGGCGGGAGGTCAATGTGGTTATGACTTCAGGTCGTAGACCAGCTGTATTTTACTTTATGCACTTAAAGAGACCAGATTATAAACATTTATACGTACATGTCCAACTGATTTAGCCTCTCAGAATCTTAGATACATGTTCCGTCATGGCATATAAAACGATATTGATTAAACTTTTTTCAATCAATATGGTTGTTTGCTGTTGGCATTGGCCCAATAAACTTATACCAATCAAAAAAAAAAATATGGTTGTTTGCTGTAGTATGATTAATTTTAAGTGTTTTCATGCTTGCTTTATCATACTCCAAAATTTAAATCCATATTTCCATATCGATCGTTTCCATAAATCTAATAATATTTGCATCCCGGTTGAAATTATTTCCATTTCCAAGATGACTGAAACAGACAGCAAAACAGAACTTTAAGACAATGATCATGTTTTCTACTTTTACAAAGGTCATTAAGAAATACAGGATACATGTCACAATCTGACCCATCATTTCAGTCCCCATACAGTTTCTGTTGTCATCAACATTTCTTTCATGCAACAAGCTTAGACCAGATAATGCAGGACAAAATAAAGGTCTAATCATGCATATGAAAGGGCATTGCTGGACCGATGACCACATACATACAGCATAGACATCCTCCTCAAGTCATGAATCGTATGCAGAAATAAACAAAAAAGTATGTTCCAATTGCAATCTTATAAGAGTTAAACCAGATAACGAGGGACAAAATAAAGGTGACTAATTATTCATAAGAAAGGGCAACATTGGACAAATGACCACGTAGAGCACGGGATTCCTCCTCAAATCATGAATCTTAAGCAGAAACATACGAAAAAAGAAACGTTCCAATTGCTATCTTACAAGCATTACTCTGGAAAAAGGGGATCCCAACACCAATGTTAAATTCAAACAGGAAACTCAATGAGTTTCCTAACAAAATGATATATAAACATTTAACACATTTCTAGGATAATAAACAGCAGGAAACAAAATCTATCAAAACGGATGATTTTCGCTTCAGGAAACATTAGGAGAATGAAATACAAGAAAAGTAGTTGGTGAGATGCACACCAGGGAAGGTAGTTGACTGTGTGTGAATACAGGATTAGCAATAGCTATTTCCCCAAGAGCTCTCAGCACCAAACATAGATTCTTCTGTATACCTCTGACCTTCTCACGGATAGAGGCTTCCTCCCTTAGCAGCAACTCACGTGCCTCTTCCTTTGCAGTCTTACCCTTATCTAGAAAGATTAAAGAATTACAAGAAGATTTAAAAATGGTATTGCAATAGAATGGTAATTATGAACGAAAAACAATTGTAACGATAACATGCCAATTTTCTTTGTCCCCTTCCCCATGTCCTTTTTCCCCACACCAGTAGTTTCTCTTTTAGCTGGCTCTCTCTGTACAGAATGATTAGATCTGACATAGTCCTAGAAAGAGAGACAAAATGCAGAATAAAAACTACAATGGATTAGAAAATATCTGAAAAACAGGTAAAAATAAGCAGAGATATTTACCAGGTCGTCTTGGTCATCATAAACCCGGAAACGACCCTTTGCCTGTTTTGTGTTTTTAAAAGCAACAGACTCTGCAACATAAACACCTTGCTCACTGGAAAGCACTCCTTCCGGAGTGTGAAAAATCTGGAATGGTATCAGAACAATGTAACGGATTTCAGAAAATAATCCAAACAACAACACGCAATAAATCTAAGGTCTAGACATAACATAGGCATAAATCTAACAGCAAAATTTAGAAAAATGAAAAACAACAAGGTTAGCATCCATCATACTAGCAGATATTAAAATACCCCAACAATATATTTTAACAATAATGTATGAATCATCACAGAGCCCAATTCACAATCTACAAAATCTTACACAGCTAGAAAAAAATTTAGCATCCATGGTACTAAATTTTGATATATTGCCACCACATATACCTAAATATTTCCAGTTCCACAGGGATCAAAATGAAAGATTACTTGAAAATTTCCATTTCCACAAAATACGACTTTTATATTAAAACTAATTGATAATTTTGAATGATGTGCTTAAATTAGTAAATCAGTAGTACAAAAGAATTGTAATGGAGAACTCATTTCATATAATCTTTTCATTTATTAGCATATATGAACCCAAATGGGTATAATGTAATTTACGATTTATGTCATTAAACTTCTAAAAATCTAAATCATTAAAATAGGAGACTGATAAGTACAGACCTCCTGAGATTGTAAGGTAACTCTATTTTTACTTTTATGTACCAAAATTACATAATTATGAATACTTAAATGTGCAAGTCTGAGTCTCATATACCTATATCAGCATGTATCAAATGCTACTGACCTTTTTTTGTCGCCAGGAATGCTATTGATCTTGCTTTTCTTATTCCAAATTTTTTGTAAGAATAGAAAAAAAAAATAGTTGTCATCTCATACCCAGATACTTCCAGCATGCCCAATGTACCCATAACAACACAAAACGACCCTGACATTGGGTACTAGACACTGTAAGGATATATCTACCCTAAAAATTTTATAATTCCTATTTTACTATTGGTTATTTTCTTAGATTTCTTCATTTTCTTATTAATATATATATATAGGTAAGGATCTGGGGACAACAATTTCATTTCATACAACATTTTTGACAACAAAAATTGGCACATGCCAATGTATAAATTAGAAGTTTTGGAATGGGATGATTTGGGCGAGCATGATCTCTATGGTGACGAGATCGTCTTCACAAACATTCAAATCATTCCGATATTCGTAGATTGGTTTACAATTGAAGAATTATGGACCGTCTATTTTTATTGTTAACTTGAAAATCACATTTGATGGGGTTAGAAATTTCGGAATGTGCTGATTTTTTGTAGGAGTGATCTATATGATGAGGAGATCATCCTCACCAAAAATCAGCTATCGATTCATCTTCCATGTTGGTACGCCAAAATTGTTGTCAAAAATGTCGTATGAAATTGTTGTCCCCTGATCCTAACCCTATAAATATATATTTGATAAGTAAAATTTTAAAATATATATATAGTATATTGTAACATATCTTACTATAAAAATCTTTGCAGTATGAAAAGTTTCAGTACAGAGAAAAAGAATTTATGGTTAACTTGAAAAAAAACACAAACAAAGATTTTTGGGATACCTATATCTGTATCCCAAAACAAAGATCTTTGCAATATATGCACGGTATGGACATAGTAGATGAGATACCTATATCTGTGTCCCCATCTTGGATTTTGGAAATTGAAGATTTGTATCCTCGTTTCCCATGCCATATCCATGATGAAATCCGTATCTACGAGTCTTAGGTTGTCATTGTAATATTTTTTGATAAGTATAAGCTTTATTGAGGGCAAATCCAAAACAAAAAACACAGCAAAGCTAACGAGGTCAACTGACCATCCCTAGGCTAAGCACCGCAAAAACAAAACTAAACTAAAGGGAAGCATCCGACTATCAGCCATCCCTATTACAGAGAAGGTCCCATCGGAAAACAAAATCTTCGAAGAAGAGGCCTCTACAGTCTGTAAACATTTTAGACCATAAAAACACTAGACCCTTAATGTTGAGGATGATCGAAGCCAAATCATCGCTTTTTCCTTCAAACACTCTCTGGTTCCTCTCCTTCCACAACCCCCAAACAATTGCGAAAGGAAGTATCCTCCAAAGGATACGCCCTCTAGAAGAGATATCTAGAGAACGCCAACAAGTAGGAGATCCATGAGAAACTGTTATCATATACGTATTTCTATGCATATTTCATTTATTACCCCTGGGGGGTATATTTGTCTTTTTGTATTCCTTTTTACGTAAAATAAGATTATGGAGTCATTGTGACCTAATCACAAGACATCCTTCCTTTCTCTCTTCTCTCTTCTTCCTTCTCTCTTCTCTCTTCTCTAAATCTAACCCTAATTGAAGAATTCAACTTGGTATCAGAGCTGTATTGAAGAATTTCTCAGAGGTTTCAACCCAGGGAGCAACCAACAGGTGATGACATCATCAGAGCCATACGGCTGACGTCATCAGCCGTACGGACTGAACTCACCGCACTGCAGTCCTCTAGTAGTAGTAGGAGTAGGATAGATTATGTTTTATGTTGGCATGCCCGTCTGGGACATGTCTCTTTTTAGTACCTCAAACTGTTATTTCCCGCTTTATTTATTTCTGTCTTGTTATCTAACTTGCATTGTGAGACATGTGAGCTCTCGAAACATTGTCGATCTACTTATCCTTCAAGAGGTAATCGAACTTCTATTTCCTTTAATCTCGTGCATTCTGATGTGTGGGGTCCTTCCCCTGTGATTTCCATTTTTGGCTTCCGCTACTTTGTTACTTTCATTGATGACTATTCTCGATGTACATGGGTTTATTTTATGAAAACTAAAGATGAGGTTCATGCCATCTTTAAGGGCTTTCATAAGATGATCCTCACTCAGTATGGTGCCTCCATCAAGGTCCTTCGTTCTGACCAAGGTGGAGAGTATATGTATGGGGGGCTCCAGCAATACTTTTTAGACCATGGGATTTATCACCAAAACTCTTGCAATTACACCCTCAACAAAATGGTGTAGCTGAAAGAAAGATGCGACATCTGACTGAGGTGGCTCGATCTTTTCTGATCGGTGCCAAAGTCTCCAAATCCTATTGGTCGGATACAGTTTTAACTGCTACTTATTTGACTAACAGAATGCCTTCTCGTGTTCTCAACTTCAAGTCTCCTCTACAGGTTCTCACTCTTGATGCTTCCTTACTCACAATCCCTCCTCGTATTTTTGGGTGTGTATACTATGTACACATCCTTGGTCCTCATCATACCAAACTTGATCCCAAAGCACTTAAATGTGTATTCCTAGGTTACTCTTATTCCCATAAAGGGTATAAGTGTTACCATCCTTCCACAGGGAAGAAGTTTGTATCCATGGATGTTACCTTTAGAGAGGATCTACCTTTTTTCTCCGCCTCTCTTTAGGGGGAGAATAGTAGTGAAGAGAGGTGTAAGAATGTTCATCTTCCTGCTATATTACTCTTATCTTCCCTATCTTGAGCTTGAGAGGTCTCAGACTACTCTACCTGCTACTGAGGCTGATAGTGCTCCTGGTGCTCAGAAAGAGCTCATCGTCTATCGCAGAAGGGAGAAAGTCACAGTTGATCCTGTACCAGTGGTACCATCCTCGAATCGAGGTAATCTCTATACTTGTCATTTCTCCTTCTACTGATGCTTCTGATCTTCCCATTGCTTTAAGAAAATGAGTCAGAAGCTGCACTCAGCATCTTCTGAGCCACTTTGTCTCCTACGATGCCTTGTCCCCCCTCCTATAAAGCCTTTCTCACATACCTTTCCACTATTCTTGTACCCTCTTCAGTGGCAGAAGGGCTGGCTCAACCAAGATGGAAAGCTGCTATGATAGAAGAAATGAGAGCTCTGGACAAGAATGGGATATGGGAGCTTGTTTACCTACCAAGAGGCAAGAAACCTGTGGGTTGCAGATGGGTGTTCACAGTCAAGTACAAGGCAAACGAGTCAGTTGAGAAGTACAAGGCGAGATTAGTAGCCAAGGGGTACACCCAGACCTATGGGAATGACTACGTGGAGACCTTTGCACCTGTGGCAAAGATGAACTCCATTAAGGTGTTGTTGTCTTTGGCAGCAAACCAAAAGTGGCATTTGCATTAGCTAGATGTGAAGAATGCATTTCTTCATGGGGACCTACATGAAGAAATGTATATAGTGCCCCCTCCTGGATTCACTCCACCAGGAAATAATAGCAAGGTGTGTCGACTCTCTATGGGTTTAAACAATCTCCAAGGGCATGGTTCGAGAGATTTACCCTAGTTGTAAAAAAGTTAGGTTATACTCAAAGTCAGGCCGATCACACCCTATTTTTGAAGCATCAAGGGAAGAACACCACTGCCCTCATCGTTTATGTTGATGACATCATTGTCACAGGAAATGATGCAGAAGAAGTAGCTAAGCTGAAGCGCCAGTTAGCAGAGGAGTTTGAAACTAAAGATCTAGGACCTCTCAAATACTTCCTAGGCATCGAAGTTGCAAAATCCAGTTAATGGATCTTCATCTCTCAGAGGAAGTATATCTTAGACTTGTTACAAGACTCGGGCAGATTGGGTACCAAACCAGTGGACACTCCTATAGAGCAGAATCACCGGTTAGCAGATGTCAGTGGGGAGCTACTACAGGATGTAGGGAGCTTTCAGAGACTAGTTGGACGATTGATCTATCTCTCCCTGACTCGACCTGACGTTGCCTATGCAGTGAGTGTGATCAGTCAGTATATGCACTCACCCAAAGATGTTCATCTCGAGGCAGCACATCGGATCTTGAGATATCTCAAGTCAGCTCCTGGTAGAGGTCTTCTGTTTGAGAAGAATGGCCACATGCGTATAGAGGCGTATACCGATGCTGACTGGGCAGCGGCCAAAAATGATCGGAGATCTACTTCAGGATATGCACCTTTGTTGGGGGCAATTTGGTCACTTGGAGAAACAAAAAGCAATCCGTTGTCACCAGATCTAGTATAGAGGCCGAATTCAGAGCAATGGCACCTGGCTTGTGTGAAATGCTCTGGTCGAAGGTGTTGGTTGCTGAACTTGGTTTCCCAATATCAGGGTCTGTGAGCTTGTACTGTGACAACAAGGCCGCCATCAGTATTGCTCACAATCCCGTGCAGCATGATCGTGCCAAACACATTGAGGTGGACTGGCACTTCATTAGGGAGAAGATCGTCTCTGGGGCAATGTGCACCCCATTTGTGAAGACTGATGAACAAGTTGCAGATGTCTTCACGAAGGGAGTTCCAAGCTGGCAACTCCATAAATGTTTGTTCAAGTTGGGCATAAGAGATATCTATGTACCAACTTGAGGGGGAGTGTTATCATATACGTATTTCTACGTATATTTCATGTATTACCCTTGAGGGGTATATTTGTCTTTTTGTATTCATTTTTACATAAAATAAGATTATAGAGTCATTGTGACCTAATTACAAGACATCTTTCGTTTCTCTCTTCTCTCTTCTTCCTTCTCTCTTCTCTCTTCTCTAAATCTAACCCTAATTCAAGAATTCAACTGAAACCTCGGATCATCCAACTCATCCCGAGCTCCTAAAGGAACACAGACCAAACCACTCTAGCCATGTCACAATGTAACAGTAGGTGGTTAACAGTCTCCCTATTGTGCTTGCACATCCAATAGTAGTCCACAATATAAAGCCCCCTAGATATCAATAGATGAAATGTCAAGATCTTATCCAGAGAAGCCGTCGAAACGAAGAAAGGCACCTTAGTCGGAATTCTAGACCTCCAAACCAGAGGATGAGTAAATCTAGAACTAACCAAGTTGTGTAACGCCTCATAGAAAGTCTAAACTGAGAAAGATCTACCTTTAGTCCAGATCCAGACCCATCTATCCTAGACGAAGGGAGGCAGGTGGACATCATACAACCGGGATAGCAATCTAGAGAGGGGCTCAATCTCCCAATCATTGAGATTTCTCCTGAACCCAAAGTTCCACCCCACTACCACCCCTGCTAAGAACGCAGTCCTGAATAGACCAATTCTTCCTCTCAAAGAGAGAATACAGCTCTAGAAAATCCACATTCAATGGAGCCTCTCTGCACCAGTTGCCCTCCTAAAATCTGATCATATTCCCCAACCCTGCAACCTACTGAATCCCTCAAGCAAAATCCCCAGAGAATTTCAAATCCCCCTCCAAACGCTACACCCATACCGAAAGTGGGTTATTCTGCTCTCCCACCCAACGTAAGAGATGTCATACTTGCCCCCAATGACCTTCCTCAACAGACTAGTAAGTTCCACACCGAACCTCCAAAGCCACTTGCCCAAAAGAGCTTAATTCATCACTTTGGTATTCTTGATCCCCAGACCCCCTCTGTCCTTTGCCTTGCACACCAACTTCCACCCCACCAAGTGCATCTTTCAATTCTCCATCCTACCGTTCCACAAGAAGTCCCTCATGAGCTTTTCCAGAGAGAGCGCCACACTACTCGGAGCCGTAAAAAGAGACATATAATAAATAGGTAAACAAGACAGTACCAGCCAAGTCCAATATATTTTCCACCACGCCTACCCCATACACCTTGTTTTTTGCCAGGTTTCACCTGTAACCCTAACACCACCTCGAAGCACCCCAAGGAGGCCTATAAGAAATCTCATTTGACGGACAAAAAGAAAACCTAGTGTGTCATCCCGACTCATCCGCAAACTATAGGTGGGAAATATTCTCCACCCCGGGGCGACCTTAAAACCCTCCAACTTATCGATACTCACGGCTCTAGTGATTATGCTCCCCAAAGCCTCCACCAGGATAAACAAGAAAAGGGATAACGGGTCCCCTTATCTCAACACCTGGAACTCTTAAAGTAGCCGGCCGGAGATTTGTTAACAAGAATACAGAAGGAAGCTGTAGAGATGCATTTTCTAATCCACAGCCTCCACCTGTTACCAGTACCACAACCCATTCTACCCAACATGTAGTCCAAAAAGCTCCAATCTATATGATCGTAGACCTTTTCCATGTCAATCTTATAGACAATCCCTAGTTCCCCTTGCTTAGATTTGGAATATATGCACTCATTCGCAATAAAAAAAAAACATCTAAGATTTGTTGACCCCTCACAAAAGCACCTTGAACAAGCGAGATAACCATAGAAAACACCCCAGGAAGTCTCGTAGCACGCATCTTGGCAATAATTTTTATAAACACTGCCGACCATGCTTATAGGTTTGAAATTAACAATGTCATTAGCCCCTAGAATCTTCTGAATCATAGCTATGAACGTGGTATTAGAAGAGTAATCCAAGAACACCTCCTCTTGAAATTATAACACTACTTTCATGAAATCAACTCCGATTATGTCGCAACAATGCTTAAAGAAAGCTAGGAAAGACATCAAGGCCTAGGGCTTCGTCTCCTGCCAAGTCAGATAAGGTGCTCAAGACCTCATCCTCAAAAGGTTTTTCCAACCTCTCCGCCCCACCCCACTAATTTGATTGAAATGAAGGCCATCCAGCGTCGGTCTGTAAGAGGACGTTCCAGAAAAAAGCTGGGAATAAAACTCCACCACTCCTGCAATATTGTCCTCATCCTCCAAAGTGATACCACGAATCTTGAACCGGACTAAATGGTTACAACTTCTATGTGCGGTTGCCATCTCGAGAAAGAATTTAGTGTTATTGTCTCAACCACCTGACTATAGATTTTTAATTCCAGTTGATTTCCTCCATCTTCACCAACTGCTAATACAAGTTGACTATCCTTGCACGTTCCTCCATAGATAAAGGATCGTCTTCCTCCTTCCTGTCAAGCTCGGAAATCTCCTCAAGAACAAAACCCTTTCTCTGATATATTCTACCAAACTCCTCCCGATTCCACTGCTTAATCTTCTCTTTAAGCGCTTGAACTTGTGCATAAAGATGACCCTCGCCTCCCTTCAAACGAAAAGGACCCCACCAC